>PVJD01004308.1:0-140233 GCA_004026545.1 Mormoops blainvillei | reverse complement strand
TATTCCTGAAATTATGATTCAGGTATATGTCATTCTGAGGAACAGAAAAGTTTTCTCTTACAAATTTCTAACACCACACAGAAGATAAACCACTAAGATGTTTCATTTTATTTCAAATCATCAGATTTCTTGTGCATTTGTATTTCTCAGAAGTTTTGAATTTTGGGCATATACTAAATCTATCCAAATAAAACAATATTCTCCTGTCCCTGTTTACCTGTTATTGCATCATATGATAATAGTCTGATGGAGTATTATTAGATTGGAGTGCTTTGCTTGGGGTGATGGGACTTAAAAGCAGATGAGGTGGGAAAATGGGGAGTTACTTTCTCAGAGTAGGGTTTCAGTTTTGCGAGAAGAAAAAGTTCAGTGATTCATTGCACAACAATGTAAACATAGCTAACATTGCTGAACTGTATACTTAAAAATGGCTAAAGAGGTAAATTTTATGTTGTGGTTTTTATTACCACAATTAACATTTAAAGCAACAACAATGAAACAGACGTGGCATGCAAATATTTCATTTTCAGAGGTCTTAGTGGAACCTTAGTCACTTATGTGCTTACAGCATGGGAGTTCAGAACACAGACCTCTGGGGCCAGACTGTCTAATTTCAAAACCAGGTTCTGCTACTTAACTAGTTGCTGACCATGGGTAAGTCATGTAACTTCTCTGTACCTCAATTTTTTCATCTACAAAATGGAGATATTCAATAGGACTGTTTTTACATAGTAGTTACAAGGATTAAAGAAAATATGTCTAAGCTATTTAAAATTCCATAAAATCAATTCTCCAGAATAACCAAATGTAAAGGATCTGCTTTAGCTGATCACACAGTACAGGGCTCGCTTGCAGACACAAAATCTCTCTGGTGAGCCACGGGGACCGCCTGAAAGCAGTGCTGATTCTCCAAGGTGAATCAATGAGATCTGTGCTATTGTTGATTTTTAAAATGATGTGGCATCAGTTTTCTGATGCTCTGGACACAGTAAACAAATGGTAGTTTCTACTATAAGCCCCAAATCAAACATCCCAAAAGGAGACCCCCTGAATTGCAAATTGTTTCCTCACACTTGCCCTACTCAACCAAGCCTACTTCAAAGTAGGTGGCTGTAGGACTTGAATGACTGATAATTCTTCCAAGCAGACGGAGAAGGCCAGTGAGCACAGTGTTTCAGGGTGGAAGAGAGGCTGTAGATATCCTTAAGAGGCACCAATCGAAACTAGCAGCACTCACTTACTTCAAATGCTTAATAGTAACTATAACCGGCTTGGATACCTTGCATTTATTCACTCACAGATATTTATTGGGCATCTATTATAGGACAGACTGTGTCAAAGCCCTAAAGACAGAGCAGTAAAAGAGACATAATATCTTTCAAAACCTCACAGTTTAGTACATTAAGAACAAATAAAATTTAACAAAGTAGAGGAAACTTTAGTGTGGCTTTCAAGACAAATTGTTATATATCAAGCACTATTCGTGCATTAACCTTTTCTATTTTTATTATATTTAAAGACTCTATGGCATTTGATGAAAATTTTAAGGAACACTGCACTTTAGGATTGAAAATGGAAATAGGAACAGACCTCCAGATGTAGTGTTGACATAGTATCACTTTTTTATCACTTGCCCTCATTTCAGCTTAATAAGCTCTCTTGGCTCTCATCTTTCAATGTTTAATCCAAAGCAATTAAAATGATAGGCAAATGCCACCTGCATTGCTTTAAGAGTGACACTTAACACACAATTTCATTATAATAGGCAACTAGAATGTTTGTAGAATGATCAGCTCATTTTTATTTTTAAAATATGTGGTTTTCTTGCAATGTATGCTTATAAATAAAACATCTACACAAGTTTTACTTGATAAATGCCATGTGGATAATATTTCTCTTGTATATTGAACACAAAGTCAATATCATGTGATATTTCTATTTAAAAGTCTGTTATTCTTTTGCTCAGTCTCTAAAGCAATTAATATTTTAGTCAATGGATTGTATTAGCAAAAAGTACATGATAAGCTGAAAATAAAGTGTGTGTGTATTTAAGGCAGTCTGTCATTTAGGATTTAGTTCTAAGCAGGGGATTAGAAGATTACAGTGGAAATGCAAGATATACTTTATCAGAATAGTTTCATTAACCTTGTATGGTAGGTTGGTTGTATTAATGGTCCCAGTTCTTCACTCGTACTTCTATCCATACTCTTCTCGGTCACTCTGAATGCACCATATGACTTGCTTGGGCCAATAGGATGTTAGAAGTCATTAAGCAGAGGCTTGAGGCAATACTTATACATCTCTTTTTCCTTTGTTGTTCTGCTGCTACTGACATGAGGCCATGCCTGAGCTGGTCTCTGGAAAAAGGAAGTCTCACAGAACTAGATTCTACTCTTCCCCACCCCAGACACTCCATCCGAGGCCGTCCTAAATCGAGCCACAAGTAGTTGACATCTAGAAGGAAATCAGCTGTAGTGAGCTAGCTTTAGGAGGTAGTAAAATTTCCTATCTCTGAAAGTCATTATTTTTATCATCATCACTGGAGAAAAACATTATGTAGCATGGTACTTATCACTGTCTTAAGATTTAATAGATTCTCCATTAAGCATTATTGACATATATTTAATGACAGCCTTAAACAATCACAGGCTTTAGAAGATACTCTATTCAGGAGAAAGATGTATTAGAATTTGAGCACTTCTTCAAAAAAAATTCCAATTAAAATCCTTGTGTAGTAGCTGAAAAATCACTTGATGGACAAACTAATATTAATAATATATGTATATTAATCCCATATATTCACTTAAAATGTATTAATAAACTACTATGTGCTAGCCATTGTTCAAAGTTCTGGGATTCAAAACAGTTAAGCTTTTAGGCTTTTATTTAAGTGCTTTGCTTGGTAAACTCAAATTTTTAAAAACCCTTAGTTCAAACACTATAAACACAATATAACAATAAGCATTACAAAATTTGCTTTGACAGAAATAATAAATTTAAAATATTAATTTGTGTTTATGCACAAAAAGGAAAAAAACATTAAAAAGTTGGCCAATTTACCAGATCTTGAATCATGGAAATGCATATCTCCTGTCAGGAGTGTTTGAGGGTTTAGAGTATGAGGCTAAGGTGAGGTGGATATGGTTTAATCCAAGCTCCTCTATTTATTAGCTATCTGACATTAGGTCAGTAATTTCAACTCTTTAACTTATTACTATAAGCCTGTTTTAAATTCCAGAAATGTACTACACTGAATACAGCCTTTTAATATTGGAATTATTTAAAGCTCACAGGTATGGTTTTTTCTTCTGATTCTATGGCTCCATGCCATAACTTCTTACCTATATTAATAACCTAAAATGAAGAAGAAAAGCTGAAAAAGTTTCAGCCAACTGGCATAATGGTTTACCTCACTTACTCATTTTTACTTTGATTATTACATCTGAGTTTACAAAGTAGATTGTTCTAAGAAGAAAGAAAATAATTACTATTGGGGGGTTACAGACTCATGCCACAATTAATTCCTGGCTATAATCATTGCAGCAGTTTTAGCATGATCAAAAAGGAAGGTATCTTTAGAAAATGTATCTGACAAGCCTAAATAAATTGTTGGCATACTGATTGCCATTTAGAATTATATAGTCTACTTGTTACATTCATCCCAGAACTTGTCACATGCTGTACCCACTCCCGGGGCTCTTCACATGGTATTGAATATAAGATGTATGTATTATTAAATGTAATTACTGTTGGTTAGTAATGGTTTTTTAAATCCCAGGTCCTACACAATCACTAAAGTTATTATTTTCATCATCATGATCATCATCATCATCATCACTTGTCTTTCAAAGTATGACACTGTAGACAAACTAATGGATTGAGCACCATTTGAATTGGTGTGCCGGTTGCTTTGGCAAATCTCCTCACTCCTCCGAGCCTCTTTTTCCTGGTGTATAATAAATGACTTAACTCATTGGCTTGGTATGAAGATCACAGGTAAAACACACATGAAAGTTAATACAGGTGAAAGACTTCAATAAAAAAAGTTATATGTTATTAATTTTCATGATATGAGTTTCACCTACAAAAAAGCAATAATAATTTCTATATCATAGGATTTTCTGAGGATTCAATAGGAAAATATATTGAAAATATCATAATGAAAGAGACGGAGTAGCTCGATAAATGATTAACGGTGGTTCAGCAACTTTTAAGTATTTAAAGCAACTTAGGGAAGTAGGAATACAGAATTACTTAAATATATGATATGTATATTTGTTCACATATTACAGTCCACAATACTATCAAATATTATACCCCCTTTCATCTGCAGTACATTAAACTGTTCCAAGTGAGAAGAAATAGCACTATGAGATTCATGCTTTCTCTCGTCCTCCATATTAGCTCCAGATGTAAAATTCCAAGTTATCAGATATCTTATATTATTAAATTCCCATTTATTGTTTCTGGATATTGGTTTAATGAGTAAATGTACCAAGAATATTCTTTTGAGGTCAAAAGATCTTTTATTATAGTTCATATCTGATAATTAGTTCTAAGAGAAGATTAAGACCCAGCCTTGACTTATGTGGCCCATATTCAAATGTTCATTAACTGATATTTAAAAATATGAACATAAAATAGAATTCCCCAAGATTAACAGAGGCTTCTGTACTTTCAGTTCCTCCATCATTCCTTCCTGCCTTACCTTCTTTAATCAGCTTACATTCCATAACCCCTTCCTGGCTTTATTTAATTCCCTGACAATCTAATTGATCTGGTCAATCATTTTAATTATACTTTTTTTCCAGTCAGAAGTTTTCCAATACGTAACCAGCAACATTGAAATAAAAAGCAAACTGACAGTAACCAGAGGGGAGGAGGGAGGGAAAAAGGGAGGGGAAGGGTCATCAAGGAACATGCATAAAGGGCCCATGGACAAAGCCAAGTGGGGGAAGGATTGAGGGTGGGAGGTGGGGAGGGGTGGGGTTGGGGAAAGTGGTGGTGGGAAAATGTTGACAAAAACAAAGGAAAAAAAAGTAGTCGGGGGAGGCTGGGAGTGGTGTGGGAAATTAAGAAGCCAAAGAACTGGTGTGCGCAGACCATGGACATTGAGTAAGAGGCGGGGGATGATGGGATGGGGTGCAGGGCGGAAGGGGTAAACGGGAGGGAGATGGGACAACTGTAATAGCATACTCAATAAAATATACAAAAAAAAGAGAAGTTTTTCAATATGTCTTTTTACTTCACCCAATTTGCCAAGTTCTGACTCTTTCTCCAAAGTCATGCATTCGTTCTTCAATCACAAAATGAAATCATCCACAGTTTTTTTTTAATTTTTTTTTTTTGTAAAATCCGTATCACATTAATGATAGTAACTATTTCAAGGTGTTTGAAGTTGATATAGATTGTCCAAAGGAGAAAATAAAGTTGAAACAGAGATTAGAAATAAAGCTACCAGTAGCAAGAAAATAAGGTTAGAGAATGAGAATTATGTCCAATAAATTGGAAATATTAAATAGAAAATCTGGTTTGAGAAAACTCCTATATAAAAAACAGTGGAGAAGTTCTAATTACAGTAAATATAGCAAGCTAGGTTATTTGGACTAATTCACCCACTGAAAATAAGTAAAACTACTGGAATTTTTCTTAAAATAAAATAGTTTACAAGATTCTTAAGCCAAAATCATAAGTAAAACCCTAGTCTGAGTTAAAGGGTCGCATGACTACAATTCCCTTGAAGGTGTTTACTGGATCCAGTAATCCCAGTGGCTATAGCCCAGGTGTATTGGTGGCACAGGTCTGGAAGGGTGGGGATGAGGTCTCGGTCAAATCTCCACTTACAGAGAACCCCCATCCAGTGAGGTTAATAGCTCCATCCTCAAGAAAAGGATGAAACATAAGTAAACTTGACACCCCCAACCCTTACACGACCTTATGGAACATTTATCGCACAAATTCATATTACACAGATCGTCCCAAAGAACCCTGAAGTTATGGATTTCATTTAATTTACAGTGAACCCAGAGTGATCATACCTTAGGCACCTACCAAGGCAAATGGAAATCTTTTTTTGAAGAGTTTTCTTTCACCCTAGGCCTCAGAGAATTCCCCCAAATAACATTCCACATACAATGACCGCCTCATTGAAACAAAAACAGAAAAGAAAAACAGCTAAGCACAAAAGGAAATAGAGGCCTTGAGCAATAATGACGAAAAAGAACAAAGGATAGCTCTCAAGTTCTCGCTCTTTCTCTCACTCTGTAGTGAAACTATAGCCAGTAGATTTATCAAACAGCAGCTTTAAAACGAAGACATAGAAGACAAGCACAAAGCATCTGACTACACACATTGCCTAACCAATTTGAAATAAATCTTAGAACTTCCAGAAAGAAAAACTGTAATAAAATGAAACCACAAAGAATAGGTTTCTTACCACATTATACAGAGCTGGTTGGAATACAAAAACAAGCATGCCGTGCTGGGGTGGGCAGCAGTGACTGAACTAGCGGAGTACGCACCTCTTCCCCAGCGTCCTTCTTGCTCAAAGTGAGCCAGGACTAATGGGTATTGGAATATTATTTATGGATCTGAGGGTCACAGACGATGGTAGGTCAGCTTTGATAAGAGCACAAATGTAAGAACACCAAGGCCACAGCTTTCTAGGCTGCATCCTTGGCCAAGCTTGTCCCTAAAATGAGTGTTTTGCTGCCTCTAAAAAGGGTAGGAAGAGCAAATAAAACTCCACTTTTAGAAAACGATCCCAGAATATTCACCATATATGTTAGGTTTCTTCTCAAGAACTTAATTCTACACTTTTTTCAATATGAAACTGAATGCAGAGCAAAAACCAAAAGTGGTATTTTTGTACTGTAATTAGACTTTGAGAGAAAAATAACAACCAAACACGAATTATATACCAAACAAGGGTCTATGTGTTTCATGCAAATCATCCCCTCAGCCCTCAATAACATCCTAAATAGAAGTCAATGCTATATTGTACTTCTTTGACACTTAAGGAGGTAGATTCAGAGAAGAGAAGAGAAATAAATTGTAAATGACATAACAGGATTTGAACTCAGGTCTGCTGATTGAAGAGCTCAAGCTCCTAAAACCAAAAATAGCGTTATTTTATATCAATGCATTCAGGTTAAAATAGCAGGGTCATCTCATTTTAAAAATCACTTTTTACATTTATTCCACTTCAATAAAAGTCCCCACCAATTCCTTCTCAGGTCTTTTGACAACTTACTGGCAAACTGGAAGATTACTGCTAGTTATTTACTATCCCATATTGTGAACAACGTCTTAAATGGGTATATAGAAGACAACCTGATAAATACACTCACTGCGGACCTAAAAATTATGCAGGTTAGAGCAACGGTCAGCTATAACAAGGCAAAGTGTACTATCAACGCGGGAAAGAGCCGCCACGTGGTTACACAGCTAGCTACAGAACATTAACAGACACCAATGGCAGGACGCTGGCTATGAGCCAGCTGGAGAATATACACAAACTGATTTTAGCTAAAATTAAAAAAAAAATTACAGCACTTAGGCCAAGGCAGGGGCCAGGCTCGTTCTTTCCCACGCTCATTATACCAAAAGACGGTGCTGTGAGTGGGAGCTACGTCATATGAACCGCTGTGAGAACTGTTTGGCTTACGAAAGAATTTAAGAGCATCAGAAGGGGACAAGGTCCCAGAGCTACACATGTGTCCCAGGCATCTATCCATAGGAAGACCCTAATGATTGCCATGAGGGATTTTTAAATTCAAGTTTGCATGTTAGATTGATTAAGCTTAGAACCTATCGAAGTTGTTTTTTTCCTCCTGTGTTTTCTATGCATTTATTTCTATCTAGGAAAACTCTAGCAAGGAAAACTGGCAGAGAAGGCAAAAACATATTATACTGTCCCTGAACACCATTTACACTCTGTCCGTTACTAGAAGAGTAAGCTAAACAGGGAAGTTATAGGTATCTTAAAATATCAGAAGAGTTTTTGTAAGAATAAAGAAGTGCAATCGCACTAGGGTAGGGTCCCAGGATACAGATCTTGGATCAAAAGGAAGGAAATTTGGAGACCTCAGAAGAAGACAACATTTTTAACTGAATGGTGCACACAGAAATGCCTGCCTCAGAAAGTCGTAGACTCACAGTTCAAATATAGGACAGACAACAGTTCAGCAGCCATCAGGACCAGGCATGTTCAAGGAGTTCCTCCGAGGAAAAGAGCTACAAAGTCTTCCCTCCCCTATCCAAAGATTATTTTAGACTAAAACTCCCAAAGCTCTTTCTCTTTATTTAACTCTCTCTGGAACTTCCACCTCATTTTCAAACACTTGTTTGAAACAGTCATCCTCAAAATTCTCCTAGTATTTTAAATCCATGCAGCTAAAGACCAGAATGTATCATCTGCCCAATTTCCTGTTTCTATTCTGATACTACATTATCCTAGTCATCCAAGCAGGAAACCAGTCATTATGGACCCCTCCCTTTTCTCCTCAATCAGTTGCTAAATCACGTGGATTCTGCTTTACACAATGTTTCTCACACCCAGCCCACCCCCTTTCCAATACTTCCCCACTGTCCTAGTCAAAGCCTTCACTATTTCTCACTTAGACCCTTTGGTAATGAGCTGTTAACTATTATCCCTCCCTCTGATCTCACCTCCATTCTATTTATCTAATAAATGACAGCGAAATCAATTTTTCTCAAAACTAGGCTAGATGACACATCTCCCAACTCAAAATTCATTACCTCCTACGGAATTAACCACAACCGCCTCACAATGGGATATGATCTAAAATCTACATGAAACTTTTCAGTTCTCTCAACTTTTCAGTTGTCTCTCTCACTGTGATCATACATGCAACACCTTCCATTTCCGCCAAGCTTTTGATTTTGCATCCTTGGATTTTCTACCTCTCTATCTTGGATGGCACTAATCCCTTGCGTGGAGTGCCCCTAATTTTCACCTTTGTAGTCAAAACTCATTTCAAATGCTACCTACTCTACGATATCTTTACATGTGTAATTATTCTCATTTGTAATCTTACACTGCCCTTTGTTTATGTTTTCTTTAGGCCACAATGTAAGCCACTTTGTATTATAAGTATTTGCATACTCAGAAGAATTAACCCTATTACACTTCAAAAGCCTTCAGCAAATGGACTGTCTGTTCCTCATCATTGATGCTCTGTAGCATCTGGCCGTGTAAGTGTTCAATAAATAAATATGAGATAGACCAACGACTGCTGCTATTTCCAATATACACATTTCCTTCTTAACTTTAAGTTGGTATCTAATAAATTCTGAGAAGTAAGTATATAATCCATGCACAATCGTCATCGCCACTGGGCAAACCTGTCAAGGTGAATTCCCTTATGACAGTCAGCAGTGAGGGTTTAATATACCCCAAGGAAAGTAATTCACAAAATCTCTCACCTCTCTGGGTCAGGGGCATATATCACAATTGCGAGTCGATGGTCTACATAAAACTCCCTTTCTATGGACACAATTTTTGGGGGGTTGAATTTAACTAGTATAAATACATATATAACACTACGATGCTCAGGCATTGTTTGAACTGCTTTGCAAATGATAACTCAATTTTATCATCCAGTTTGATAAGTAAATACCTTCAATGGAGGGATGATGCTAAAGGTATCTTTTATGATGCCTGTTTAGCCACATACCCTTACAAATGAAACTGTCCCAGTGGGAGCACAGACACAAGCTTGGCTGAAGGCAGCCAAGCAGTCCCCCATTTCTGCCACTCTACGGTCCCCGACCCTCCACGCACTCACCACTTCGATGAGGAAAAGCGATGGAACAATGGTGAGAACTGTAGAGGGCCAAATAACAGTTGCCCAGAGATGTCCATAGACTGATATTCTGAACATGTGAGTATATTACCTTACATGGCAAAAGGGACATTGTTGATGCTGTGGGGTGGAAAGATAAGCCATGATTACCCAGGTAGGACCAATCTAATTACAGGTGTCCTTATAAGGAACAGAGGTAGTTGTTACTTTTTTTTTCAATTTAATCTTTATTGTATTTTTTTCCATGACTATTTAGTCCCTTTATACCCTCCTCCTCCCAGCAATCACCACTCTGTTGTCAGTGTCCATGAGTCCTTCTTCCTTTTTGCCCAAATGCTCCAAACCCTTCCTTAACCCCCATGCCCAACTAGCTGTCATCTGTTCTCCAGCTATGAGTCTGACTCTGTTTTCCTTGTTAGCTCAGTTTGTTCATTACATTCCACATATGAAAGAAATAAATATTATTTCTCTGACTGGCTTATTTCATTTAGCATAATGTTCTCCAGGTCCATCCATACTGTTGTGAAGCGTAAAATTTTCTTCTTTTTTATGACCGAATAGAATTCCATTGTGTAAATGTCGCATAGTTGTTTTATCCACTCACCTACTGATGGACACTTGGGTGGCTTCCATGTCTTGATGACTGTAAATAATGCTGCAATGAACATAGGGGTGCTTATGTTCTTCTGAATTAATGTTTTGGGGTCTTTCAGATATATTCCCAGAAGTGGGGTCGCTGGGTCAAAAGGCAGATCCATTTTTAATTTTTTGAGCTATCTCCATACTGCTTTCCACAGTGGTTGCACCAGTCTGCATTCCCACTAACAGTGCACTAGGGTTCCCCTTTCTCCACATCCTCACCAACACTTGCTGTTTGTCGACTTATTGATGATAGCCATTCTGACAGGTGTGACATGGTGTCTCATTGTGGTTTTAATTTGCATTTCTCTGATGATTAATGACATTATCTTTTGATATGACTATTGGCCATCTGTATGTCCTCTTTAGAGAAGGGTCTATTCAGGGTTATGTTAGGAAACAAAACAAGTCTCAATAAATTTAAGAAGATGGAAATCATATCAAGCATCTTCTCTGACCACAATGCTATGAAACTAGAAATCAATCACAAGAAGAACACTGAAAAACATGCAAAGG
This sequence comes from Mormoops blainvillei, assembly GCA_004026545.1. Classification (NCBI taxonomy): domain Eukaryota; kingdom Metazoa; phylum Chordata; class Mammalia; order Chiroptera; family Mormoopidae; genus Mormoops; species Mormoops blainvillei. Next base: position 129,251 of record PVJD01004308.1, on the reverse strand, counting down.
CATGGAAGGTGAGTAACATGATATTAAACAATGAATGGGTTAATAATGAGATCAAGGAAGAAATCAAAAGATACCTTGAAACAAATGAACATGAGAACACAACAATCCCAAATTTGTGGGACACTTGGAAAGCAGTCCTAAGAGGGAAATTCATAGCATTACAGGCCTATCTAAAAAAACAATCTAACTTCACACTTAAAAGAACTTATAAAAGAACAAACAAAGCCCAAGGTGAGTAGAAGGAAAGAAATAATAAAGATCAGTGCAGAAATAAATAAAATAGAGTCTAAAAAAAGAAACAAAGATCAATGACTCCAAAAGCTGGCTCTTTGAGAAGATAAACAAGATTGACAAACCTTTAACCAGACTCATCAAGAAAAAAAGAGAAAGGACCCAAATAAATAAAATCATAAATCAAATAGGAGAAATAACAACTGACACCAAAGAAATACAAAGGACTGTAAGAAAATACTATGAACAATTATATGCCAATGCACTGGACAACCTGGACAAAATGGATAAATTCCCAGAAACATACAATCTTCCAAAAATAAATCAGGAAGAATCAGAGAATCTGAATAGGTGGATGACATACTGAATCTGTACACACCTACTGAAACTGGAGCAGTAAAAAAAGACTTTGAACAAACAAAACCCCTGGACCAGATGGCTTCACATGTGAATTTTACCAAATATTCCGAGAAGAACTAACACCTCTCCTTCTCAAACTATTTCATAATTGTTACTTTTAATATGGATTATGGGTAAAGGTCTTGACAACCATACAAAAGAAAGAAGAAATGGGTCTGTTCTTCTTTGGATATTTTTTGGGTTTAAATAAAAGAATCGACCTTAATAAACAAGAAGGAATGTATTTTGATGATAACCCAAAGAGTCAAAAATAGCATTTTACTTTAGACATAATATTGAAGATGACAGGGAAAAAAATGCAAAATGCCTCCTAATTACCTAAGTATTTGAATGAATAATATTCCATAGTCCTTTGACTCTGATTTGTAACATGACTTAATAATACCAAAAAAAATCTGTTATATATTATGCATGCATATAAAAAATATTCATCTATACACCAATTTCTACCATACAAATTCACATAATAAATCCTAGGTGGATAATACATCAAATAGTTTTTTAAAAGTAACCTATAAATGTACAAGATTTTACTTTCTGATCTTGGGATTGGTAAGACTGGAAGGCTTTCTTAACACCACAAGGAGGATAAAGCCATGAATGACAAGACTGATATAAACTTATTAAATTTTAAAAAATATTGAACAACTTAAGCATAGTAAAACAGATAAACAACATACTCTAAGAAAATATCTTCAATGCATAAAATTTACAACTAGCACTTCCGCCTTTCAGTGCTTCTAAAAGATAGGAGTCCTATGAACTCATATTCTGCTGGTGGGAAAGTAAATCCATGCTGATGACATGCAGAGGGCACTTTCACAATATCTCTTACAATTAACAATGCCTGCACCCTATGACAATCAGTTCCACTCTTTAATATCTCTATCCCAGAGAAATACTTGTGTACAATGAGGCATAATCACAGATTATAATGGAAGTATGGTTTGTAATGGTGGGACATTTGTCAATCCTAAATATTGACAAATGGGGAAATGTTTTAATAAAATTTTTGTGTCACCTAACTGAAATATTCTTCATCAGCTAAAAAGAATGAGTGAAGCCTATATGTACTGACATGGGAACATCTTCAAGATAATCTGCACAACAATTTACACATTTCAGTAAAAAAACATCTCATTGCTGGTATTGTGGTCTTCAAATATGGTTATCCCTGTATCATTTAGAGAGTAGATATGAGTATTGGCCAAAGGAAATAGATACTTCTCCCCAAATGACATACAAATAGCCAACAGATGTATGAAAAGATGCTCAACTTTACTGGCTATTACGGAAATACAAATCAAAACTACAATGAGATACCACCTCACGCTTGTTAGAATGGCTGTTATCAACAAGACAGGTATTAACAAGTGTTGCAGAGGTTGTAGAGAAAAAGGCACCCTCAATTTAGTGCCAGTGGGGATGTAGATTGGTGCAGCCACTATGGACAACAGTGTGGAGGTTCCTCAAAAATAAAGAATAGAGTTACCATATGACCCTGCAACCCCCCTTCTGGGTATCTACTCAAAAAAACTTGAAAAACATTTATTGGCAAAGATGTGTGCACCCTTGTGTTCATTGTGGCATTATTCACAGTGGCCAAAACATTGAAACGACCTATGTGCCTTTCGATAGAGGACTGGATAAAGAAGATGTGGTCGATGTATACAATGGAATGCTGCTCAGCCATGAGGAAAGATGAAATACTGCCATTTGTGACAACATGGGTGGACCTTGAGAATATCATGATAAGCAAATTAAGTCAGACAGAAAAAGCTAATAATTATATGATTCCACTCATATGTTGGACATAAAACTGAAAGCAACAAATGAACAGACAACCCCCCTTCCAAAACTCATAGACACAAAGGTGGTTACCAGAGGGAAAGGGGGTGGGGGTAGTAAAGGGTAAAGGGGGTCAAATATATGGTAATGGAAGATGATTTGATTTTGAGTGGTGGCCACACAATACAATATACAGATGATGTATCACAGAAATGTACACTTGAAGCCTATATAACCTTATTAAAGAATGTCACCCCAATAAATTTAAGAAACAAGAAATTAAGACATTCTGTTTGTATTTTATTTTTTATTACTTTTAATAGGGGTGAATTTGTGTCTTACCTAATTAAAGATATGTGAAAATTATTAATACTTTTTAAAAAGGAAAGTGAATCAAGGCAAATGTCTGTGTATAATGAATAGCTAGATAAAGGGCGAATAGATGAATGGGGCTTTTAAAATTTCCCATTTCTGTGAACATAAAATATATTTCATGTTTATGTTGATAAAATTTGATTTCATAGAAGAAAATAGAGACATAAGTAGGGCAAAAAACTCTAAAATAAATAATATTATTATTTTTTTATTTCAAACATACGCAATTTTCTATTTCCATTTATTCTTACTCATTTCCATTGAATTACCTTTCTGGTTGAAATTAAATGATCACGTCAAGCACAAAAGATTAAGTGAAATCCCAGGTCAGTGAAACTTTTTGAGCAGATTTACAATTGCGTTTGGAAACAACAGAAAGTAATACTGTTACTGAATGATGAAAATATGGGCATAAAATGGAATATTTCATATGCATGACAAAGGTTAGAAAATACCTTCATGCAAAGTATGCTAATACATGTGAATTTTCATACTGTACTTGACAACATGTTCATTTGCATTAACCTACTTTCGAAGTGTCCTTAATGCAGAACTTTCTCTTGTTCTCCTACCTCCACCTCAGTGTGTGTGTACGTGTGTGTGTGTGTGTGTGTGTGTGTGTGAGAGAGAGACGAATGTGGGGTAAGAACAAAGCTTAATTAAAAACAATATCTCACTTATGATTGTTGGAAAAGTTTATTACTTAATTAAATGAATATTATACACATAGAAATATGCATATATGGGTTTTCCGATATAAAAAATATAAATAAATATTTTCTCATAGAATATCATGAGATTGGCTATTACCGTATGGAGTGTTTTCTTCCGACATTCATCATACAATGCTTTTCACCATATCTCTTTTGGATAATGCTATTTTAAATTTTCAGGAAAGTGAGCATTTAATAAAATCAACGAGTTATTTTGTTTCTTGAGTTTCTACTATGTGCTTCATTGTATAGAACAATACTTAATAAGCAGAAGTGTAGAATGTAGCCCCAGTTTTAGAGAGGTTCATTGGGAGCACAGGAAAATATTCAACGTAGGCCCAAGAAAAGGGGATTCTTAAGCTAGAACAAAAAAGAGGGAACCACCTGACTTGTACCACTTCTCTGTCCCCACCCTACTTAACTCATAGGCTCCCTAGAAAAAATGTAGAAAATAAATAGAAGAAAGCAAATATTACCTGAAACCTTACTGTGGGAGAGAACCATTATGAATAATTTGGCTCTTTATTTTCTGTATTTTTCCAAAGAGTTCATATTTTCTTTTAAAAGGAAAAAAAAGTTAAAGCTGTTTTTATTTTTAACAGTAAATAAAGGGGTGGGGAATGAACAAGTATATTGTTTTGATTGCCAAAGTAATTAACACTTGTTGACAGACCTCTAGAAGTAATGAGGATGAGCTAAGGGAGCTTTTTCAGTATTACTCTGAAAGCCTGTTCCAGTAAAAAAGGACTTCATCCTCCGTTAACATGAAGACCTGTGAAGCCGCGAGGGTGCCTGACTGTCCTGCTTCTTTGACCTTGCATAATCCACTTTCCTTGGGCTTCTTTTAATGATGTTTACTTGAACTTAAAAAGAAATGTATTACTACCATCATTTTCTCAAGCTGCATGTTAGCATAATTGGAAAATTCAGGCGATACTAGTCTACATGCTAAGCCATGTGTACAATTTTAAAACTGACATATAAGTAGAAAGTAGACCAAATTAGCCTTCATAGTGTGATGTGCGTATGCCTCCTTTTTCCTACATTTTCTTCTGCTAATGTCCAGCTTTAGTTGGGACTGAGGAAGATGAAGTCAAAGCTGCCCAACTGCATCCCTAATAGCCAGATGCAAATGCACTTGCTGAGTGATTCGTCTTCAAATAACGTTCCTTTCTTGACTGTTCTCTTCTGATCACACCTATCTTCATTTTATTGTGTTCTTACTGCTAAATTAGTCCTCTCTTATCTACAGTTTCACTTTCCACGGTTTCAGTTACCCATGGTCTGAAAACATTTAATGGAAAATTTCAGAAATAAACAATTCATAAGTTTTAAATTGCGTGCCACTCTGAGAAGTATGATGAATTCTCACGCCCTCCTGCTATGTTCCCCCTGGATGTTAATTATCCCTTTGTCCAGCGTACCCACACTGCAGACACTACTCCAGCCCCCAACCCCATGAGGCACTTAGTAGCCATCACAGGTAACAGATCGGCTGCCCACTATCACAGCGCTTATGTTCCAGTGATCTCTACTTTACTTCATAAGGGCCCCAAAGCACAACAGAGCAGTGATGCTGGCAATGCGGATATGCCAAAGAGAAGCTGTAAAGTCTGTGTGTGTGTGTGTGTGTGTGTGTGTGTGTGTGTGTGTGTGTGTGTGTGTGTTATATAAGGTTTGGTACTATCTGTGGTTTTGGGCATCCACTGGGGATCTTAAAACGAATGTATCATGCACTGATAAAGGGGGATTACTATACATGGAAACTAGGAAAAATATGATACTTTCTGCTTAGAAAAAGCAGTATTTTTAATAATAGCACAAGCTTTTCTTTTAAGTCAATTGTCTAAAATTAAAAGCAAATATTTAACAACCTAGCTAAGCAAGCTTTTAATAATATCTATGGAACCTTCCTGGAAATGTAAAGAATAAAACCCATAATTTAATACTTTTGTACTCATTAAAAATATAGCATTCTAGGTTCAAATGCACTTGGCTCAGATATATATACTATATATTCTGAATATATAGTACATATAGTATATATAAATGGTATATATAGTATATACATTTTATATATAAATAGTATATATATTTCCCATAAATACTAAAATTAAACATTGAAAGAAATTATATTCGTATTCCTTTCATGAACATTATAGTTAACTCAGTCAACAATTTATTCATTCATTTAACAAGTCATTTATTCAAGCCTTTAAGGATAGAAATCCTGATTGCTGAAGCCAAAATAACATTTGAAAGGCATGGTTTCTTTGCCCTTAAAAGGTTCAATCCAGAGAAAGTGTTATAACAATATACACTTTGAAATTTTTAACTATAATGTATAATAATTATAATACCTTTAAATATTTTATTTGTCAGATACTGTTCTAAACCCTTTCTATGCAGTACCTCATTTACTCCTTACAAAACTCTATAATACCTAAATAATTCTTACAACTCCCATTTGGTAGATAAAGACATTGAGGTTAGTTGAGGTTCGGCCTGATTCCCAAGGTCACACACACAGAATGAACATGAATTCCAGGGTCAAGAACTGCAGGGCACTTTTTTTGCCACTACAATATTCCCTGTATTCCCTTACTGCTGTTGATTTTCATTTGAAGTTGAAAATACTAGTATTTTTTCTCTTTAAATGAGAAAGTCATCTTATATATGTAAGCTTTTTTATTTCTTTGACAATGTTTTAGGATAAAATAACCTGTTGTCACCTTAAAACTTAAGAGTGACAAAGTTCAATTGAATTTTAAACTCCAAAAACTATACTAATCAATGTTTTCTTTTTTTGTCATGAAAGAAAGTTACATTTGTTTATTAACACAAGTTTATAAAGTTTAATCTAACAGTGAACTTCTACATACATATGTTTTTTTTCCTTTTTATTTATTTTTTAAATTTTAAATCACATCAATTTAATTTTTTTCGTATATTTTATTGAGTACGTTATTTACTATTCCATTTTCCCCCTTTTCTGCCCTCCGTGCTCCACGCCATCCCGTCATCCCCACACCTCTTAGTTCATGTCTATGGGCTGCACACACCAGTTCTTTGCCTTCTTTATTTCCTATACTACCTCCCAGCCACCCCCGACCACTTTTTTTTTCTTGTTGTTGTTATTTTTGTCAACATTTCCCCTCCACCACTTTCCCCAGCCCCACCACTCCCCACCTCCCACCCTCAAACCTTCCCCCATTTGGCTTTGTCTATGGGTCCTTTGTGCATGTTCCTTGATGACACTTCCCCTCCCTTCTCCCCTCTGGTTACTGTCAGTTTGTTTTCTATTTCAATGTTTCTGGTTATATTTTGCTCACTTGTTTACTTTGTTGATTAGGTTCCACTTATAGGTGAGATCATATGGTATGTGTCTTTCACAACCTGGCTTATTTCGCTTAGCATAATGCTCTCCAGTTCCATCCATTTTGTTGTGAAGGGGAGTCGCTCCTTCTTCCTTTCTGCTGCGTAGTATTCCATTGTGTAAATGTACCACAGTTTTTGATCCATTCATTGACTGTTGGGCACTTAGGTTGCTTCCAGTTCTTGGCTATTGTAAATTGTGCTGCTATGAACATTGGGGTGCATAGGTTCTTTTGAATTGGCGTTTCAGGATTCTTAGGGTATAATCATTTCAGGATGCTTAGGATATGGACATTTTGATGATGTTAATCCTTCCATTCCATGAACGTGGAATATGCTTCCATTTATTTGTGTCTTCCTTAATTTCTTTCTACAGGGTTGTGTGGTTTTCTGAGTAGAGGCCTTTTACACCTCGGTTAAGTTTATTCCTAGGTACTTTATTTTTATTGTTGCTATAGTAAATGGGATTATTTTCCCTGATTTCTGATTCTGATATTTCATTGATGGTGTACAAAAATGCTTTCAATTTTTGAATATTAACTTTGTGTCCTGCTGTTTTGCCCAATTCACTTATTAGGTCGAGTAGTTTTTTGGTGGTCTATCAGGTTTTCTATGTACACTATCATGTCATGTGCAAACAATGATAGTTTTACTTCCTCCTTTCCACTTTGAATGCCTTTTATTTCTTTTGCTTGTCTGATGGCTGTGGCTAAGACTTCTAATACTATGTTGAATAGAAGTGGTGAAAGAGGGTTTCCTTGCATTTTTCCCGATCTCAGTAGGAAAGCTTTTAGATTTTGCTTGTTCGGTATAATGTTGGATGTAGGTTTCTTGTATATAACCTTTATTATGTTGAGGTACGCCCCCTTTCTTCCCACTTTGCTGAGTGTTTTTATCATAAAGTGGTGCTGTACCTTATCAAATGCTTTTTCCGCATCTATCGATATGATCTTGTGATTTTTGTCTTTCCTTTTGTTTATGTGATGTATTACGTTTATTGATTTGCAAATATTGTACCATCCTTGCATCCCTGGGATGAATCCCACTTGATCCTGGTAGATGATCTTTTGACTGTATTGCTGGATGCAGTTTGCCAATGTTTTGTTGAGGATTTTAGCGTCTATATTTATCAGTGCTATTGGCCTGCAGTTTTCTTTCTTTGTTGTGTCTGTATCTGGTTTTGGGATTAGGATGATGCTGGCCTCATAAAAAGAGTTTTAATCAATACTTTCATAGAAATGTGACAAATACATGTATTATTTTCCCTATACATTAAATTTATGGGGGTGATACTGGTTAACAAAATTACTCAGGTTTCACGTGCACAATTCTATAACACATCATCTGTACATTGTAGTGTATATTCACCCCCCCAAATCAAGAAGTCAAGTCTCCCTCTAACCGCAATTATCCCCTCTATACGCTCCTCCACTTCCCCACCCTCCTACCTGCGGCAATCGCCACACAATCTGTGTCCATGAGTTTTTTTCCCGTTTTTGGTCATTCCTCCCACACCCACTGAGCCCCCATCATCGACAACAGTCAGCCAGTTCTATGAGTCTGTCTCTGTTTTGCTTGTTAAAGCTATTTTACAGTTAAATGTTATGCTTATAGTTAGCATTTCACATTTTGAAATATTTATATTCTCATGCACATCTTTCAGAACAAAAGAAGACAAAGATGTGCAGCAATAAAATCTGAAAGCACAATAATATAGGTAAATATGTTTTTAATATGGGTAATTGGCTATGGAGATCAGGTTTATAAAAAATGGATAACAGATATAAGTCAGGTATATTTCATAAAGAGGCAAAATGTCTTTAGCTAGCAAATACTTTCAGAACTATTTATGCATACATGCTTGTCTTTCAACAGGATCAAGGATACTTTAAAAATTACGTATCTTTTTTATTAACTGGCAATGTTTCAAAAGCTCATCACCACTAACTTTTTTATAACAAACTCAACTTCTATAATGTAAATATACTTTCAAGTATGGGGGGCAAAGACAAAAATATCTGTCACAATGTCTTTGTTCTATAAAAGGTGCAAGGAGCCAACCAGACCTCAAGATAAGTTTACTGCATTAGAAAAATACATAAAATCAAGCATTCGGTTTTGCTGATTGCCTCTGATAAGGTATGGTTTCAGATTTCAGACTCAGAAACTCCAGATCAATGATTGAATAAATTTCTGTGTTTTAAGCCACCAAGTTTGTCATTATTTGTTACAGCAGCCTCAGAGAACTAATAGGAAATGTTGTGGTTCAACATACTTTGCAAAGTTACCTAATAGCTAATGTAAAGAGTTACATAATTTGATTCCAATCTTAATTGAGTGTTTTTATGAGCCAGGTTTACCTTGTAAATATATGTAGATATTTTCATGATTTTGTGCATCTTCTGCTTCTAAAGAACTTAGAATGGTATCCTGAAAAATAACTTGTCTCATTTCATACAGTTTAGTTTATTTTTTGTCATTTTTAGAGCTAGTAATGCTTTAACATGATTATTAATAATATCAATCACAGTAATAATAAGTTACCTTAATGAACACCAAACCACAAGTCAAGTATTGTGTTAATTTCTTTACATACGTGATCCTTTATAGTTATAATAGTCCTATTCAATAGTTACTATTATTATCCTCATTTTACTGGGAACAAAGACACCAAGTCACTTTCCTAAAGTCATAAATCTAATTACCTTGGTTTTCTGATTCCAAAGCCTGTGCCACACTTAACAACCAAGAAAAAATAACCTCTGTAGATGTTACATTTCAAAAATAGCTTTCACATTTGTGTGGACAAAAAAAGAATATATATGAAACAAGATGTTAAGATTGAAGTTGGAACTAGGCACCAAGTTACAACAGATGTGAAATACTAGCATGAGTTACATATCACTAAATAGAGATTTTCAAAGGAAATGGGGAAGCATCTGTTCCACTCTTGAACTTTTAGTGACTTTCAGATTTTAAGTGATTACAAAAGCGCACAGGTAGTAGTCTGTGCAGATACTTCTTTTGGAAAGAGCTGGTGGTGTGTCTCCTTGAGGAAGAACTGGGGGTCATAACTTATCACCTCTAGCTAAGTGAAGAGGTCTCTGACGTGACCCCTGAAAATCTATGAACTGTGTTCTTTGCAGTTGGGAAACATGAAGGAATAAAGTTCAGCTCAGACCTAACATCCTAGTACCTTGTATAATTAAGTCTGCATATTAGGGATTCTAATTTGTAGCCAGAATTCAAACACTGTTATAAAGTGCAGTAATTCTCATGAGAATCATGGGTACTGAAACCGCTAGGGGTTGGGAAAGAAGTGTGAAAGGCAGCAGGTTCAGATTATATACATTACCTTTCTCTTTTTCTGGAGAAATATCGTGTAACATAATGGGAGGGTATTGCCCATGTGGAAGTATGGAGGCAGAGAAATACCGAAAGCCACTGCTATACAAAAAAGAGCATAAATTCTCAAGTTCTCTTAAGCTGGTTCAGATTTCAGCCCCAATATGACAATAGGAAGTCATGAAAATTCTATGAGCCTTGAATTTTCACCTGGGCAATGGAAATAATAATAATCCATTTAATTGCAGGGTCAATGTGAGAATAAGAAAAAACTGTTTATAATGTTAGTTACCACCAAGGTATAAGTCAGGGTAAAACATAAATTAAATTTTTATCCCTTTTTGGTCTGTTCATATAAAGAGATAGTGAAGTTTATGACCCTTTAGAAGAATGCATTCTCAATGTTACTAATCTTTTCAAATATTATTAATAGTACATTTATAAGGTAAATGTAGAAGGAAATAGAAAAATGCACCAATATACAAGATACATCATATAATTTTCTGCATTGAAAGGGGAGCTGCCATTAAGTACATTCCCTCCATTTGGTGTTATTGGAACTCAACAAGAAACTGTCTTTGGACAAAAATCGACAGTGCTTGGAAAGGCATGCAAATGCCTGCAGAGAGAGTCTCCTTGACTAGATCTAAGGTCATAAATATGGCTTCACAGGCAAGCCAATTCATCACCAATAAGCCAAGAAGATGCATAGCTCTTTCTTCAAAGGCAAGTGTCAATTAATTTAAAAAATAGCTTAAGGGGAGGTTAGGGGGTGGAGGGGTTTAGCAAAAGGGAAAAGGACTCATGGACATGGACAACAGTGTGGTGATTGCGGGGGAGAGGGGGGTATAAGTGGACTAAATGGTGATAAAATATCAATTAAAAAATGCCTTGAATGAAACCAGGTGTCACTTTTTCCAATCTTAATCTCAACAAGAAAGAGAAAGAACAGCTTTGGGGATTCTTTGCAGCTACTTATATAAGGTATTCAAAGAGACATCAATACTCATATATGAAAATAAGTGGACAGATAGGTATTTAAATGACCAAGAACACAACAATAGAAATGCTTCTGTGTGAAATATAACAATCAATTGAAATGGTGCCTGATTTTTATGGTGTCTTATTTTTAAAGTTTAGAATTCAAAACAAGTTTGAGAAAAGAACAGTTGCAGTTCTTGCCAATTAATTTTAAATAACTGCAGAAGGTGGAATGTGGATTGTGAACAAATGGAAATGTGGAAAACTTCATCTGTCCCCTTGAATTATTTTTCTGGGTGACCTTTGATAGCATTTTCAATTTAAAAAATATTTATCCAGTGCTTACTATGTGACAGATCCCATGATAAGTGTTGTGGGTACAAATATGATTAATAAATGCACATTCTTTTCCTGGAAAGATTGGCAGGCTGACTGAGACATACAGGGTGGGGCAAAAATGGGTTTACAGATTGAGTACATGAAACACAGTTTACTGTTGTATTGTTATTTATTAATTGTCATATTATTTTGCATAGGAACAACTGTAAACCTATTTTGTCCCACCCTCTATTTGTGTATTTTATCCTTTAACTCTATACATCAGAATATTTGAGGGATTCATAGTGACCATAATATAAATAAAGTAATCTAAAGTTCTGTCAAAATGATGGAATTTTCTGTTGCTCTGTGAAAAAGGGAGAGAAGAATAAAGAAATAATTGAAAGGTCCTCTACGCAGAGCTAAATATTAAAATGTTAATGTAAACAGCAGCTTTTTTAAGTACAAGAAATTAAGTCTTTCCATAGATTTTTAAATGCACAATAGTTTGGACCTTACTAGCAAATTTTACAAATTTAGTATATCACTGAATAATAACAATATAAAACTCATTGCATATCTTATGAGCCACATGTGTATGAGGTGGAAATGTAGAACTGTTCCTGTACGGTACCTAAGAACTTAGGAGGAAAGAAACTAATCTTATAGATACTTCAAAATGGATGACGTTCTTCAAAGTCCAAAAATGTTATTGTTTTATAAATAAGAGTATGTGTGTGATGTTCAGTTATGTGAAACTGTGTGCTGTTGTAGATCAGAAAAGAAATAAAAAAATATTTGAGCCAGAATGTGAAACAAGAATGAAAGAAAACTAGTGGAATAAAAAATACTTAATTGGTATAATGTGCAAGCCTTGGTGAATGATTAAGTGAGAAAGTGAGGATGTAGCAGAACAAAGATGACGCCCTTGTTTCTAATCTAGGTTTCTCTAAAGATGTTCTGGTAAGAGAAGAGTGGGAGAGACTCACTCAGTATGAGTTTGGACACGGTGAGACTGGTCTGAATGTGGAAGCCCTACACAGAAATATCAGATGGAGGTGTAAAGGGTGGGAAAAGGTATTGGGACACTATGAGAGTGAGCAGAGTGGAGGAACTGGGATGGAAGCACAGTGGCACCTATATCTAAAAGGTGAGTGGAGAAAGACGAGCTCCCAGGCAATACTATCAAAGCGTTCACAGAGGAATTACAACTGAGCATGGTGTCACAGGAGGCAAGTGTGTTGAGATTTTCTGGGACAGAATAATCAAAAGTGTCAAGTGCAGAAGAGAGGTCTCATAAAGAATAACTAACACATATCCCTAGATTTACCAATACAAAAGTCATCATTTATCATAAAAATAATAGTTGTGGTGCAGTGAGGGGTAGAGGCTGGACTGCAGTGGACTGGGAGGAAACGGGGGATTAAGATACGGAGAACTGAGATTGTTTCCTTGACAAGTTTGGCTTGGAAAAGGAGAAGAGAAATGAAAAGTTAGTTCTGTGATAGGGAGGAAAAGACAAAAATGGCCACAGAGTGGAAAGAGAAAAGGAAGAGATACAATCCGGGGCCTTCCGGGTGGTATGGCTTAACATGCTGGTGGGTACAGGTAAAATAATCCTCTCTCAAGTAGAAGATATGGCCCTTATTCCTTAGACAGGAATAAAGAATGATGTTAGCTGTGGTCCGGAAGACAAATTATGATATAGGGAAGGCAAGAGCATTTATACGCGATGGTCCCAAGCATTTAAATATTTATCAGCAGAGCCCTGGCTAGTGTAGCTCAGAAGATTGAACATCTGCCTCCAAACTGAAAGGTTGCTGGTTTGATTCCTGGTCAGGGCACATGCCTGGGTTGCAGGCTGGGTCCCAGACTGGGGGCACGTGAGAGGCAGCCACACATTGATGCTTCTCTCCTTCACTTTCTCCCTCCCTTCCCTCTCTCTAAAAATAAATTTAAAATTTTTAAAATTATCAGCAGGATATGAGCTGAGAGAAGAAGAGGAGGAAGGAGGGTGAAACACCGGGATTGAGGAAAATAGTCCACTTCTGGGATTGCCCTGCAGAAGAATATTAAAGAGATCTCAGCTCAGACAAGTAAAATATTGGTGAATGGTACTTATACTGCATAAGACTATAATTAATAAGCTCACCAAGAGAAAAAAACTCCGGGAATTTGGCTTCTATTATTTTTTTTTTTGTGAAGACTCATTATTTATATTACTTTATTTCATAATGTAATTGGAAAATTAAAGTTTTTTTCCCAAGTATGGATTTTATTACAAGATTACATTTCACAATAGGGAATACTGTCCAGAAAACAAACAATTTGAAAGGGTAGAACATTAATAAGAAAGCCATTTATTTAATAATGAATGATTAAAATTGATTTGCATTGTTTGTATTTTGATTTATACCTCTGTTTATATCTGTTCCTTCTATTTGTAGGCCAAAACCTGTCCTCTAATTGACATAAATACTTTTTCCATGACCCTCTGTGACATTTGCACATGGAGCAGTGGCTACTAACATGTACAGTGGCATCCTATAGGATTCTGGGTTATTCAGTTAAGCTCAAATTTAGAAAGTTGTCTGAATTTATTCCTCTTTTCAAAGGTAGACAAGTGATATAATCTAACCTCCCTTTATGAAACAAATCTCTTTTTGATCACTGTAAATCATATGTGATAAAACAAATACCATTGTATGCACAACTCTACACACACAGACACAGACAGACACCAACACATTCATTCTATATGCTCCTATACATGTTCATATTTTCCAAAAATATAAAAAGTAGTAATTATAATAAATTACAGCTTCTCCTGTGCCTGTGTTTACAAATCTCTACCCATGTACTTGTATAATGTACAATGTACTATAATGGCAAATATATTTCAAGTAAAAGTTTGTTTCCTTTAAACTGCTCTAAAGTGATGTCAGCAATAGAGCAAGAGGTAAGCTCCTACTAATGACCCTCTCTGGAAACAACATGTAACCCACCTCAGGATACTTCTTTCAGACCTCTCCAACCACTGCTTAGAAGACATTTATTCCTGTGTGTGGGCAGAATTCTGTCTGTACTCTCTTTTGTATTTAGATATACAGGGTCCTGCACAAATAATGCCCCTTTTATTATAAAATCTTTCATTACAAAATCATAAGCATGTCATTCTGTAACATAACAACATCACACTCAAGCATGCCATATGACATTTTAGGTGAAATGTTCAAATCGCTGCCTATCTCCTGCAAGACATTCATGTACCCTACCAACCATACTCAAGCAAGCCTTGCCTCTGCTGGACCCCTATACAATGTATTTCAAATCAGTAGCCACGTGTGTTGATTGGTCAAAGGAATACAGACAATCTTGATCTTGGACCTTTATCACTGTACTTAATTTTCCACTTTGTAGTATAATAATAAAACCCTTAGAAATCTCCATCTTTCACATTATTTGGAAACCTTAAAAACTTGCTATTTAAACTAATATTTGAGAAAGTTCATCATGTATAAAGCCCATATCATTGAGTTTGCAGATTACATAGTTTTAGCCATAGAAATATATTAAGCTCTGCTTATTACATGATTAGAAATTTTTCTAAAATAACAAGATTAATGATAAGACCGATAATGACTTTCTCAACATGAAACAGATCACACCAATTTCCTGACTTCCTCTTTCCATGACAATGAGGCTTTCAACATGCTCAAATCTACGTTTTCATATTAAATTTAAGCAATGACCATCATCTTCATTCTCATACTGCTATTTCACATATTTTGGTTAAAATTGTTTTAAATGTAATTTCCTGTACAAACCAAAGAGAATCATTGATTAAGGTCTTTGTGTTATTTTCATATTTTTTTCCTGCGTTTTCCCACTTCGATCTGAATATAATTAATACAGAGACCACTGATCCAGAATCTATGTGTTGGTCTTATAAGTCTAGGAAAATCTGGTAAGAGTTTTCTGTTCTCGTCTTGTAAGAGGGTGGGAGGTGGGAGTGGGTGGGCTGGGGAAAGTGGTGGCAGGAGAATATTGACAAAAAACAAAACAAAACAAAACAAAAGAAATAGACAGGGGGAGTTTAAGAATAGTATAGGAAACTGAGAAGTCAAAAACCTGATATGTACAACCCATAGAAATGAACTAAGACGGGAGGATGACGGGATGGGGTGCAGGGCGGAGGGAATAAGGGGAGAAAAAAATGGGACAGCTGTAATAGCACAATCAATAAAATATACCAAAACAAGAAAAAATAAAATAAAATCTCATAAAACACCAAACATACGAACATAAAATAAAAATTTCATCAAATTTCAGGACATCTAGGCAACCTTAACACAGTTTAAGATTCCCAGACTCAAAGTATTAAAAATAAATTTACTTTGTTTTGTGTCAACATGACTCTGTACTGGATACCAGAACAACAACAAATGCTTATTCCTCTCTTCTGTACCCCAGCCCTCTGCTATACTCATTCTCTGTCGTTCTCCGTCCTGGGGCTATATCTCTCTTCATTGAAAAGTCCCAGTGGATGGGTACTTTCAAGAAACCATTCTTTGACTAGTAACTAGGTAAGTGCCTTAGAAAAATAATATTAAATTGATCAAAACTAAAAGTATCATGGTCTTTGTGACACCCATTAAATCAGTAATGAAACTAAGAATGTTTCCATTAACCTGTTTCTTCATCAGGAGCCAGAAAATAAGATAGCATCAAAATGACATTCATTCCAACTTCACAATGCAATGAATGGGAACGCCATTGAGATTTATGTGACTCATCATCAATAAGATGCATACTTGATGAAAAAACGGAAGAGGTAGCATTTACAAAATAAGTAATTAAATTTATATGTATGGAACAATTCAACAAACTATTTTATCATCACTTAAGAGTTGATACTTGTTATTTTTAATTTGCCTTAAAAGATGCCAAAACTTCTAAGAAGGGATTCATCTAAAAACAGTTCAGTTATCAAAATAACCGTTGCACTATACTGATGAATATTTCCCCGAAAATATTTTCAGCTGTGGCAAAAATCTTGATCGTGTTTTAGTGGCTCTTTGAAAGTTTTATCTGTGCAGATTTTGTCACCAAATTTAGAAAAAGTGAGCAGCATAACATTATCACTTATGGTGCCACAGTTATTCCTGTCATATTATGATTAGCCCTGATTGAAATGACATTTTCAACATGTACCAAATTTGTGAAAATGGTAATTACATCCTGCATTTACATAAGGATATTCTTTTAGCCTGCCAATTGGTTCTACAAGTTCCGCAGGCATCTTTCTGTGAAATAAAACAAACGTTGATCTCTATGCATGCTTAAGTCATTGTTGTTATTTTGTAATAATCCCCTTTTGCTTTTTCCCACCAATAATTACTACAAACAGACAGATTTACACTGATAGAAACAAAGGGAAAATACCCCACAACATTCATGTGGAGTAGTTCTGTATTAATGTTTTGCAGCTCTGGCTGGTGTGGTTCAGTGGATTGAGTGCTGGCCTACAAACCAAAAGGCTGTTGGTTCAATTCCCAGTCAGGGTACATGCCTGGGCTGTGGGCCAGGCCCCCAGGATGGGGTGTGTGAGAGGCAACCACACACTGATATTTCCCTCCTCTCTTTTCTTCCTTCCTTCCACTCTCTCTAAAAATAAAATATATAAAATCTTAAAAAATAATAAAATAAAATGTTTTGCTTCTTTGCAAATAATGCAAAACATGCAGGGCTTTTGATTCTTTAATTTTATATTATGGTGTGCTTTCCCATATCAGCAAGGTATCTATATGGTTCAAATTAATTCATTAAATAATCTCTTTTTGATAATATTAAGTTACAAAGAAAATCTCTCCTGGGATATAATAGTCCACATTTTCCAAAGAAAGTCAAAATTCCTCATGGTGGCTATAAGATGTTTCTACAAATTAAAGTTCATATAGTTATTGAACACTTTCTATGAATCCAGCACATTGCTAGTTTAATAAGACTTAGTATGAGTAACAGTTCTATCTCAAATAGTTGCTTGTCTGTTCCTAGGTCACTTATCATGTTAGAGCCTCATTTTCTCATTATTTACGTGGAGATAATATTGATATTACTTCCTGTGCTTGTTTTCTGAAATAAAATCTACATTTCTAAGGGTTTAGTTAAGAGTACTGTATATATTACTATTTCCTCACTGGATTTTGGGAGGTCTAAAAAGAGAAAATGTGAGAAAAAAATTGATAAAAGTCTTTAAAATATCATGGAAATGGAAAGTGGTATCTGCATTATTGAATAAATTCACACACACATACTCACACAGGCACACAAATGTGAATGGTACTAAGGTTGAAAGGTTTCTCTACTCTCCCAGCAGACATATTGTATTTAATGTGCAATCATGTCCTCTTTTACTTAAATATTCACTACTCATACCCCAGGGA
This sequence comes from Mormoops blainvillei, assembly GCA_004026545.1. NCBI lineage: Eukaryota > Metazoa > Chordata > Mammalia > Chiroptera > Mormoopidae > Mormoops > Mormoops blainvillei. The sequence continues at coordinate 111,259 of PVJD01004308.1, read as the reverse complement.
ATGAAACGAATAAACATATATAGCATGGAATCAAAAGCATAAATTTTGGTAAATTTTATGAAGCTCCTTAAGGTTTTCCTTTCTGATTGAAATTGCTGTCACAGCTACAACAATTTTTATCCTTCTGTGGTGCATCCATAGATGCTGTGCTGAACAAGCCATTATGTATAGAAATACTTTCTAACAAATAATTATGAACAATATGCTTGAAAATAAAATAATAAGAAAATGACAGCCTTCATTAACTAAGTACCTCTGATGAACATTTTAAAAGCCAAAGGTGGTTAATTTTCTAGATGAATTACTAGAACACATCAGTCCCCTGACCTTTGAGGGATAAAAAAAATACAACCTTGCCTTCACTGTCATGTTAACACTGCTGTTTCGACAGTCATCTTGCCTGTTTCTTGACACCAGTAAAAAGCTAGCAGCCATGTTATTCTTCTCCTAAACTTGCAGTCAGGATTTCAACAATTGTGACACAAGATCCCAAAATAGTCGGGGAAGACTAGAATAAACTCCTCCTAGAATTATGATGCAGTCACATAGAGTCATCGATCTGCTTAGTTACTATTCTCACTTTAAAACTCAGTATCAGAAGTTAAAATACATGTGTGCTTGCCTTTAATTTTCATTCATCATGATGTTCCCCCAAGAACTTTGGCAATGGGCAGAAGGGAAATTCTGCTGATCTTGAGGGCATCTAGGCCCTTGACCACACTTGACTTTTTGCATGTTGATCTGAGATACTTCCTGAGTACTCTCATTTCTATGGCTCTGGGATGCGCATTTCTCAATACAAAAATAAGATGTACTCTAGCAAAAAAAAAATCAACACTTGGAAGAGTAGAGAATATATTTTGGAATGGAGAAGACAGTCGGAGATGGGCCTAGGGCAATGGGAGCAGCCCACGAAGGAGGAGAGAAGGGAGGCTGGTAAAGGATTTCAGAAAGAGAAGCCAAGGGCCACACAATTGTGCCTGAGGCTGGAGCAAAGTAATGTCTGGGAAAAGAGTAATAATTTATTCGCAAGCCCCTTACACTCAACTTTTTCAAACTGGTTATCTTTATCTCCAGTCCCACACCTGCCTCTCGTGCCCCTATAGCTACAATCCTTGAATTTTTTTGGACTGAGCTCTTGCGCTGTCTTCTTTATCCCAACACCTTAGCTTATGCCCACAGTTAGTTCTTTCTTTTGAGCTCACCTCATTTCTTGTTCACTACCTTGACCAATGTTGCTAGGAAGTTCTGAAGAGCCTCGTTCTTTTTCTTCTTTGAAACAAAGCTCCGGATAAGCAGGAATGACTGAAAATGCACTCTGTCCCAACACATCCTCTCACTGCTGCTAGCATCACCTTCTAAAATGGGGTTTCTTGGAATGGCTCCACTAGCAAATGTCTTTTGACTCCTTGTTTCCAGAATGCTGCATGCAGTTCTTAGGGGTATTACTTCATCAACCAAAATATTTGGCTTCTGACTATTGGTCTTGGGTTATGATTCCTTATTGCAGGCAGCTTTCTGTTCTACCTGTCTATTAGAATTTCTAGAAGAGCATAAAACAAACAGAAAAACATTTTAAAATGCAGATTCCAAGGCTCCATCCAGATAAATAAAATCACAATCACTCGGAAGTTTGAGCAGGATCTGGACAATTATAATAGTCTTTTCATGTGACCTTAGTGTACAAAATTATTTGATAACCACTAGACCATGTAATATAGAAGCCTAATTCCACACCTTGATATAAAAAATCCTTGACTCTCTGGTTAGAATCAACTAATGCTTATTCAAAACCAGATTACTGTTATTTTATATCAAATTATATTATTATTTATTATACTGTTTTTTGTCAGACACATGTCCTGTTGATCCATCTGGACCTTTGTCTAGAATAACCTTTACTCCTTATATCTGTAACTCAGCATGGAAGTTACCAGCTCCTAGACTTAGCACTTGCTTTTCCCGTAGCCTGCAATGATCTGCTGACCCTTCGCTATCTCATGAATTATTGCTTATCCTTCAAAGCCCAGGTCAAGCAAACATCAACTTTACTCACTAGGACACTTGTCTAAATCTCCTGGGCTTTACTGGCATGTCATTTCTATTTTTCCCAGGGCACTCTGCGTGTCACAAGGTAACGTGTCTATTAGAGTAGAAGTTATCTCAGTGCATGACCTGCTTATCTCTGTGCCCTAAATGCACAGCAAAGCAGCTATCACACAGCATTCTGGCGAATGTTATAGAATGAATAGATGTAAAAATGAAGTGCCACGTTGAGAAGAGAGAGTTTTAAAAATAAGATATTTTACAGTCATTGTTCTTTTACTAAATGACAAGTATCCTACTAAGGACTTTATATGTATTATTTCACCGGGTTCTCAGAACAACCGAAAGAAAAAGGTACTGCTGGTAATCCCATTTTACAACTGAGTAAACTCAAAGGGGTTGTCATCCAGAGAGTCTAATTTTCAAGACCTTGACTTGAAAAAGGCTCTCTTTTTCACCAGAGGATATCTTACTTGTCCTCTAGTCTCCCTTTGGAAAGTTCTACACAGCAAATCTTGACTGTACCCTCATCTATATTTTCATAGCTCTCTGTGTTTCTTGGAACATTTCAGACTGCAGGTAGACAATCCTTTACTAACCTGCCTCTCCATTAGAAAGAGCTGAATGAACGAATGAATGAGACTGTATCTCAACAGCGTTCAGTACATAGCTCAATAGATATTAGCTGAGTGAGTACATAAATAAACAAACAAATAAAACAGGGAATAATGTGTAAATGGCCTTAAACACCGACTACTTTGTATTGTTGACTAAAAGAGCAGTGTGCCTTAAGATTGCACTTCAATATAAAAGAGGGATTCCTTGCTTAGCTAAATTTGGGAACTACGAGGTTATTAGCAAAGCTTTCCTTCTTTAAACCAAAAAAAAAATGAAATATTTTTTCTTTATTCTGGAAGAACACCTCAAAGAAGATTGTGTTGTACGGTATGGTGGCAACTAGCAACATATGGGTATTTAAATTAATTTCCATAAAACAAAATGAAAATTCAGTCATTCAGTTTTACTAGTCGCATCTCAAGTGTTCAATAGCCACATATGGCTACTGAACAATGCATATCGTTACCGTATTGGTAGCAGAGAAATAGAATGTTTCTTTCATTAAATAACTTTCTATTGGATAATGCTAATCACATTGACACAGAGATACTATTCTTCTTGAAGACAATCTTTGGAAAGTTCTGTTCCTGAGATGTCTCCATAATAGGAATTTTTAGATAACAGAGTGTAATGCAACTCTGACATATTCTTTACTGCTTGATTCATATTGACTATATTTAGACTAAAAACAAAGGAGGTAGTTGCTTTTAAAATTTAATCTTCATTTACTGAGTGCCTATTTATACTTGGAAGTTGGTAAAAATACTTATAAAAGTAATCAAAGCAAAACTATGCAAGAGCATCCATGTGCTAGTTTTAAAACCATTACGTACTGCTTTGATCGCTGCTTTTGGCATTTCTAATTGTGAAGGATCCCTCTAGAAGTCTGTTGGGCATATACCATTGTACTCCTATCATTTGGAGAGTTTTAGAAAGTTCATGGAAAAAAATAGTAATTTAGGAAATGAAAATTAGATTTTTCAGTTCATTTTCTCAGACAATGAAAAAATAAATTTAGAATAACATCGAAGAAAAAGACTTCTATAAATTTAAATATGTAGGAATGCCTGGAAGGTTTTAAATAGAACAAGATAAACATTTCTCTTGGCAATACAGAAATAAATGTTGCAAGCTTCATTTATGTCTGAGTCAGAATTCAAGTTAACTTCCGAATTGAGAAAGAAAATTTAGGAGTGGGATTAGAAACTACTTAAGAGGCGGCAATAAGTTGTTTATTCTCTAACTCTTCGAAGCTCCCCCATTGTTTTTTTTATCACATACAGTTCTTATGATTTGAAATGTTTCTGTACTGTGATTTCTCAACTGAGTGCCTCTTGGGACAATGACATAAAATACTTAACTTTGTCATGCTTCTTATTTATTGCTCTCCATTATGTTAATGTTCACATTCCAAACACAATTATTTCCATTTATTTCTCTCCTTACTCCATTAGCCTTCCTCATGCTGTCTCATTAGTCACATTTCAGAAATGATTATTTTGCCCTTTCTAAATCTGTGTTTTAATGTGTCTTTTTGTTGCTGTTTTGCTTTGTTTTGTTTCCTGGATTCAGTGTCTATGATTTCTGCTTATTCTAGTAAGTATTATAGGCCAAAAGATGTCACAATATAATTTTCAAAAATGTAAAAAACATTAACATCACACAAATAGGCAGTGAACGCATGTCAAAAGTTTAGAGAGGACCAGAAGGATGACAAAGTTGGTTCTAAAAGAATTCCAGAGACTGGTATATATAACCAGTGAAACTGACCAAGAGAGCTTTTGCACTTCCCTCAGCTTGATTCAACTTTAGACAAGTCTCTTCCTGATGATAGCCTTCCTTTTCCTCTAAATTTCCTTAAAGGGCTGACTTTGGAAAACTTGCAATTGGAAAATCTTGCTCTGCCTCTTTGAGATGTCAATCTTCTATAGCCCAGGACTGTCCTTCTCTATCACCTGGGAGCCACGCCTCTGAAATGCAGTCTTGAAGAAGGACACCACCCTGTCTCTGTAACAGAGTAGGAGGCTAACTTCTCAGAAGCACCACTTAGCAGAGATAACCTGACCCATGGACTAGCCTTCCCCTTGATGTTTCTCAGTATTTGTCCACTAGCTCACTTCAATGCTTTAAAACCCCCTTGCCTGTCTTTTTAAATTTTAAAATATATTTTTTGTTTTTAATTACAGTTAAAATATTATGTTAGTTTCAGGTGTACAACACAGTGACGAGATATTTATATAACTTATAAAGTGATCGTGCCACTATAGTGCCATCTGACACCATACATAGTTATTACACCCTTCGATAGCTTAGCTGGTAGCGTCAAAGGTTATCGCTTGACTTTCATTTCAACGAAATTGAGTTCAATCTCTCACCCCTATTGCATTAGTCTTCAATGAAGTCTTCTTGCTGTTTTTAACAAGGGTCTGGGGTAATATCTCTTTGACCAAAGAAGAAGTGCTTGGATAACATTGCAAAGTGAGATGTAAAACTGCCTTATGTCCTACAGGGCAATAAAATTACAGTATTTGGGGTTTTCTTTCTTTATGAAGAGAATTTGCATCCCTCCCAGACAAAAATAATTTGCAACTTAATAGTTTGCTACAACTTAACATTTCACTTGACAGAGTCTGAGATAATAAACCTCATCATGCATTTTCAACTAATTAATTAACGCTCTTAAGGTTTCAGTAACATCTTGTGAAATACTGGTCAAGCAGTTTCAGTGAATTTTATTTGTTAAATTATTTTTATTTCTGAAGTATGGTAGGTCATAGCTTTAATTTGTCTGGAAGTTTTCTAATACTATATATTAAATCATTTAGTTACCTGCCTGATTTCATCAATTTCTCAGTTTCATCAATTCTAAGATGCACATTTTGCTCACATTTTATCATCTCTGAAACTGGAATGTCTTTTACAATTGCTTTGATAAGAAAGCATTGTGTCATTGCTTATTGGTACAGATATCGATTGTGTCTCTTACAATATTTGCCTTCTTACATTCAGTGTAATGAGATAAGTGTTTGCAGAGAATTTATGAAGGCTGCTATCAAGGGAAAAATGTACAATGAAGACAAAGCTTTCTACTTATCAAAATAAACTTCTGCAATTGTGTGTCCAGTTACTTCAAGTTTACATGGTGACTCCAACTTTACACTCTAAAATTTCCCTTTTAGACTATGTAGAGTTCTAGCTTAGTGCCAAACCACTGTTGCTATCATTTTCTGTACTTATTCTCTGATGCTACAGCTTTCCATACCTTCTATTTTGTCTTCTCCATCTCCTTGTTTCTTCAAATGTACTTAAATTCATTAAGCTGTTTATATGTATCATGATTTTATATGCTTTAGAAGCAGTGGGGAATAAAAATGTTGAAGAGCTGATTGTGAGCAATTAAACATGTGGTAATTAATGAGACATTAGGAGGAGTAACAGACACTGGGACCTGAAGTGCTGGTTCACCATCAAAACAGCATGAAAAACGTATGGACACTATGGGCTCTGGGTCTGCCATCACCTCAACCAAGTGAGTCACCCTCCTTAAAGAGATAGTGAGACACGATCATGATGTCTGTCATCTGTAGTCTCGTGAATTGATGCCAACATTGTAACCATCCCTTCCTCCAATACACACATCTTTACTACACTAGCATCTCCATAATGCTTTGTGAGACATTCATTTACCCATTCATTCATTCGCATTATAGCACCCGCACATACCCCATTTCTCAAAATCTTTCACTGCACCCTATGGTATAACATGTCCATAACCACAAAACTGCCCTAAATCCTCAACATACCCTTCTCTTCTTGGCATTAAGCCAATAAAACCTGGCCCTCCTTGGTGATTATCACTTCCCTTACAGCCATCTCAATTGCTATTTCCTCCTAGTCTACACTTCAGAGGTGAACTTGGCATTGGTGCTCCTGTTACCTATTGAGCTCCTAAATAATGACTCACCCACTCTCGCCCCCAAATCCTGCTCTTCTGAAATGTATACCAGTTTGTTCTATAACATGTTGCCCTCTCTGCCCTCATTGTCTGGCCTCATTAAAGGAAGTCTTTGGCACCTAGTTCAAAGATTTCTTCATCACACCAAGTGCTGCCATCAATCTTGTTGTCTTCAAGATATATGAGGATGGTCCATTAGAACACCATGTATTTTCATCGGGGTAGGCTAGACTGATAATAAAGTTTTCTCCTTCAAGTTACATGTCTTCCATGGCTGCTTGATGAAACATTATGCCTCCTCACTCCAAGACCCAGTTTGATCAGTTAAATCTGCACAAACTCAGGCTTGTTGTAATGTCACATAATACTATGCATGTTTCCTCTTTAACAGTTGTTATAATTGCAATTTGACATGCATTTTGTATGATTTCTGATTGCTTCTTGACCTTTGAACCATAAGGCCTATAAGCAAAGAGGCTATGTCTGTTTGTGCCAGTCTAGATTCTTCAATGATTAGCCCAATTCTAATCACATAATAGGTATATAATAAATGTTTATTAAATTAAATAATGGATGGAGGGAGGAACAATAAATGAATAATAAATGTATGGATGGATAGATGGTAATGACATTGATTTGGGAGAGAGAGAGGGAGAAAGTAGGTTTTAGGGAAGGTATAATAACCTCTGGCCACAGAATGGGAGGTGCTTATGGTAAATCAAACAGTAGGTGACTGGTAATCTGATTAAAGCTGGAGGGAGAATTGGGGGTAGACATACACATTTGTAAATCATCAAAATATAAGTAGTAGTTGATTTAAAAGCAATAAATGCATACTTGTTAGACTGATAGCACTGATGGTTCCAATTTACAGCTCCCCTGTATTGACTCCCTTCCCCATGCAATGTCACTCTCCAGCTCTCCAGAACAAGTTGTTTATTTCCTACTCCTTGAATCTGAGCTGCCTTTGTGACTTGCTTTGGGCAACAGAATGTGGCACACTTTCACTCTTGAGCCTAGGCATCAAGAGAGTACACAGGCTTCTACTCTCTTTTTGGGAACCCAGCCCCTTCCAGATGAAAAAAACGCGTTCGTTTCCAGAGGATTAGAGACCATGATCAGGAAAGGCCAATATTATACCAACTGAGGCCATATTAAACTGGCCTATATAGAGATAATCCTAAACCATGTGGGAAATTCCAGGCAAAGTGAGTAGAACTCCCTCATAACCTACACTTCACAGCAGATACACGAAGAGAGCCCATCTGGTCCACAGACTCATGATCAATATCAAATGTTTATTGTTTTAACCGGCTGTATTTTGAGACGATTTATTATACAACTACAGCTTACTGATCCATGAAAGAGACAAATGCCACAAAAATAAGATTTAAAGGACCGTTTTAATTTTTGTGTCCTTACTTCTTTTCATTAGAGAACATTTCGAACATATGCAAAAGTAGAAAACACTACAAAACTCCCATGAACCATCCAGTTTCAACAATTATCAATATATTGCTGATTTCATCTGTATCCCTACCCATTATTCTAACCACTGCCACCACCACCTGGATTCTTCTGAAGGAAATCCCTGATACTGATGATCTCTTTTTCAAAATAATCTCAAGTACGCATTTTGGAAAATCCGTCTTGAAGTCTTTGAGACAGAAAGTAACCCAATGCTGTGATAGAAGCTTGCCAAAGTGATTAAAATACAGTTACAAAGAAATCCATTTAAATGAACTCATACAAGCTCGGACTTCAAAAGCCAGACAGGAAAGGGAAAGCTGGACAAGAAATCTCCTCTGAGTGACAAAGAGGCACTTTTGGCCCTGCGTTTATGCCTGTAGGGATCCCAAGCTTTTTCTCTGCAATCAGGAAAAAGAGTACCCACTCAAGCACAGAGAAGGGAGAGACCATCTAACAATAATTAATTCCCAGGTGAGACTGAAGGTTTTCCTGAAAAAAATCAACAGCAAAGGTTATTTCTCATAAAATAACACATATGTTGGACGGGGTGGGGATGTAACTTAATACAGTATTCCAGTGACCTGAGGATTTTCGCAAACAAGTTCCCCATAAGTGTGTCATGTGCAGGAAAAGGAAATTGCTCATTAGCATGGGCACAAAGGTGGTTTACTGAGGCAGAAATAAAATGACACCTTTAACTATATGTGTATATTTTTAGAAAAATATTAATATTAAGTGATTTAACTGATAGAAATGTTTTAATAATGACACTATTTTTAGAAGAGAAAAAACAGTACATAAAGTATGTGCTAAGTACAGATATTTTAACACCTATCACATAGTGACAGTTGTCCAAATGTGGAATAGGACAAATGAAAGGTATTCATTTAGATTCACTCACAACTTAATAATAAATAACTTGATAGGTACTAGGACCACAACAGTTTTATGCTATTTCTTTTTTAAAGTGAAAATTTTGTACAAGTCTTGCTTACACTCTTTGTTTCAGGTAACTTATCCAAAGATGCTTTGATGCTTACCACTATTTTTTTCATGAAAGGGTCTCAGAGGTTAAGAGTATCATTCAAGCTTCACAGTTAGAAATTTGAAGATCTAAGAACTACTCCATGACTTCTGGTCTCTAGCCAGTGTTTATACTGCTATAACATGATACTTCTTTAAAACAGATACAGTTATAAAGATGCTTCATTATTGGTTTCACACATACACTAAAACCTTTCGGTTGTTAAAAATCACATTTTATAACATTTTTCATATCTATCTACTTTCTTGGAAGTCAACAATGCTGATTCATCCCTAACATTGAATCTGTACTCAAATCCTATGAAAGTGATTTCCTAGTAGCTCTCCTGGCCTTTTTTTACACACTCGCTACCCTGGCCTAAGTCCAGATCCTGAACACTTCCCATCCAGTTGGCCCCTGCAGCTGATGATGTCACTACCCCACCCAAATAGCTAGCATATAAAGGTTGCTTCCTACAAACACTGGAAAACCTCATTCTACTGACTTTGGTCTGGCCTACAGACCAAGCCTGGTCTGCATGATGGGCAAGCCAGAAATGCTACAGAACTGATGCTTCTAGAGGAAGTTCCTCTCTTATAAGGAACAGATGGGAGGTGGTGGATATATAACCCATCTTCCTCTCCCCTAGGATGTGATAATTCTGAGAGCATGCCTATATTTTCTGCCAGAGATCCCCAGTGAGCCTAATTTCCAGTTGCCCACAGGAGTAACTGGCTTTATAATACACATTAGGTTGGCTGCCTTCTTTTTCTCATATTACTTCCCCATTTCTCTAGTGATGCTTACATAGGATCTGCAACTCTTGGAGCCCAGTCTAAGACAACCTTATAGTTAGATGTTAGGCCAAAACCTCCAGTCAACTTCCACACACACTGCTGCCCGATGAGCCACCTAAATCTCAAATCGTATTTTGCCATCCACTCGCTTAAAATCCTTCATTGGCTTCTTGTTCTTTTAGGATAAAGTTTTACCTCTTTGGTTTTGCCAACACAGTCCATAAATGGATCCCTTCCTACTTCCACAGTTACATCTCTGAACAACATAAGTCACAGACACTCTGCTATAGTCACAGAAAATTAGAGGCATGTACGGTGATTACAGCCTTATACTATTTTGTGACCTAGGACCTCCTCCAGTCCTCCTTTTTCATCTAGCTAAGTTATATTCCTCTGTCAGAACTCAATGCTCTCAACATATAGCTTCAAGAAGCCTTTCCTGATATCTTTTCTCAATCATATGCCTCATCTATAGATCCATTACAGTCTGTTCTTTCCTCTGTCATTACCTTTGTCATATTAGACATTATTTGTTGACTTCATTAATTTTCTCCCACAAAAGATTTTAAGATTCTTGAGAATGGAGACTTTGCCTTTGATTCTTAACCATTGCCTGGACAAAATGAGCTCAAAAAAACAATTTGTTAAATCATGACCTGGATGACTAAAATATCCAGAATGTTCTGTATGGCATTCAGGTCATCCTGGATCACGGCCTTGATCTCCTAAGAAAAAAATCAAACTCCCATGCCTGGGATTCTATCCACAAATGCTTCTGAAATCCATCCAAAACTTTCCTTTCTAGTCTCCTCTGTATCTTCCCATGCACCATCTTTCACTCTTCACTCTGGCCACATACATCTGTTGTTCTTCCCACTCACAGCACTTTTTCCCAAATTATCAGGGTGGGCATTGTGCTATTTTCCACTGTGTAAAATAAAATGTCCTCTCCATTTCTCTATCAAGAAACCTCCATTTCATTGCCAGGCTCAATGTACCCTGTTCTGTGCACCCATCCCTGAATCCTTCTGGTTGCGATAGCACTTTGGCACCAGATCTCTAACAGCCTTGGCCATACAGTAATACAGATAATTCTTTATGAGTCTGTCCTTCGTGGTTCATTGTGCTGTCTTTGGGCCAATTTGTGTCTTGTTCATTTTTTCTTATGCTCCCTAAACAAAAATGCAGATCCGATGCTTAGTAGATGTTCATTGAATCTTTCCTGACAGTGCAAATAAACAAAAGAGAATAATATTCCAGTTGAATTGCATATATTTAAAACGTATATATATGGGTGTTTATGTATAGATGTATGTCTGCATGTATACTGTCTAATTTTATTGTTAGATACTGATACTCCATTTGAACATCTACAGCTTGATAATTGATGATCAGATACTAGCAATGAATCAACTTTAAAGAAAATTATAGATATCTTCTAGAAAATACTACTTTTTGTGACGAATAGCAAAAGGGCCCAGAGAAATAGAGTAAATCTCACCCAACAGGAAACTAATCCCAAAGTTAATGATTAAAACCTGTAATGACAAAAATACATTGAGTCCTTTATCTTGTAAATGCGCCAATAGAAACTATCATTCTTTGAACATTAGAGGTCTAGTTACCGCTCAAAGCAAATAAGTCGATAGGCCTCTCACATTCACACAAAAGAGAGAATTCAGAGATACCAATTTTATGGCCTCCGTAAGCCAGTGAAGCTACAAACAAACCTTGCTGATGAGGAAATTATAGCAATTACCAAAACTGTCAAGGGAAATGTATGACAATATATAAAAATTTCATAGTTTGATATTAAGATCAAAAATTAATATTCACGATAAACATCAGAGTCAAGGACATAGAGCTTTGCACTCCAGGGTTAAAGGTCTTAAACTCTAATTTTAGAGTAGTCATTAAGTACTGTTTAGACAAACAAAAATGCTAGTTCCTCCAGGGGGGCTATTAGGGTAAAGAGAGAGCTGTCATCCTTACCTAACTAATAAAAACAACATTCAGAGATCAAGAAAGTTTGGTATTTTCGCATTTTTACTTTGTAAATCAAAGCCTTTGTACAGAAATCCATGGCAGCAATTTTCATTAGAAGCAAAATTACTGGGAAATTCCAATTTAGGAACTAGAACATTTTTATTCTTTTGTACAAGATATCTACATGGGATTTCGACACTGTGTCAACAAGGTTAACACACAGGCTGTTACTCTGCACACTACTGGTTTCCTTAATTAAGAAGTTTCCGAAGGTTGGATAATCTGCGGGGCTCATTCATTTGAAGATCACAGCGGTGGAATATGGAAGGCACCCTGCTATGTCTTTACTACCTATGACTCCATTGTAAATTAAATTTAGATGAAGAGGTAAATAGTCTTTGTACAAGCTACAGAGTATATTTTTAACATTTCAGAAGGAAGATGCCTCTTCTATATTAAATCTTCTAATATTTTAGAAGGAGGCATATAACTTGTATTCATTCACTTTCAATCTCCTACATGCTGGGAACTATGTCAGGTGCTGGGTGTCTTCCATCAAGAGACTCTTTTATACATTTACTAATTTATAAAGCACCTTGTTATTCTTGAATTTGTATGAAATATTATAATTCTCTTATATGCATCATTATCACCTGAATATAAACTCTCAAACTTAAATGTGGGTAAGAAAAACTGGATACAGTTGAACTGTCAGAATGTCTGTCCTTGTTTCCCCAGAAATTCTGATTTAATGGGTATGTGATAGGATCCAGGATTTTTTTTTGTTTTAAAAAAATTAAATTTATTGTGTGACATTGGTTCATTGCAGGACATTTTTAAAACGAATACCTTAGGTGATTTTTCATCTAATTACACATGAGACCATAATTTAAGAAACACTGAGCAGCAGTTTTCAAGGTGTTTTTTGAGGGGGTCATATTTCCCTTAAAAGATGTTAGAAAGATGGTTTAAGTGTTTTAAATTGATAACTATATTTTCGAAAGTTTAAAATAAGTTTATTTATTAATAGGAAGGAGAATATATTAAATATTATTAAAATTAAATAAGATACTTGCAATAAATATTTCATTGCATCATTAGATGAAATAGGTTTTTACTGTTTTGGGGGGTGAGCTAATGCACATCAAATATGAAAGAAAACAAGTACACTTTATCTTTGGGCTTTATCAAATGCATCTTAAAACTGTGATAGTTCAATACAACATTCCAATTACATTTCAATCGGTATTGCTGCTATATATTGCTTTGGTTGTTCTGAATTAAGAATATACCAATTTGTATTAAGCTTCAAACTTATCAGAAATACTGTAAGACAGGCAGAAGAGGAAGATCTATAAGTTTAAGTGGCTTTTATTCTTCAAACTAATGTTTCAGACTATCCCTTTGTTTGGCAGCTAAGTCCATTTGCATCTGGGGCAATACAGATAGTGCAGTTCAGGAAGAGAGAGGTGTGCCTTTTCAAATTTTATTTTATTTTTTTGGTAAAGTGAAAGAAGTGCCATTGTGAGTTACCAGGCAACAGAGTGCACATGGAAGTTGAGGTTCTGGAGATGAATTCCATTCAAACTCCCTTGGCGGCACACCCCTTAGAAACTGTTTGTGCTACTCCAGAAAAACTTGCATTTCAGCTGGAAGAGTGCAGCTATGAGCGGGCGCCTGGACGCTAAGTGGGTTAGGTGAGCCCGTTAGCTGATCTTAAGGCACCCAGTTTTCATTCTTCTTTTTTCCCTTTATTATTACTATTACTATTATTATTATTATTTAGTGGGGTGACACTGGTTAAGAAAGGTATATAAATTTCAAGTGTACATTTCTATGGTACATGATCTGTATATTGCATGTGCACCCACCACCCAAAGTCAGATCATCTTCCGTCACCATATATTTGACCCCCTTTACCCTTTCTTACCCCAACCCTCCTTCAGTGTCGTTACCACCACACTGCTGTCTGTGTCTATAAGTTTTTGTTCATTTTTCTTGTTTTCTTTTAATTTTTTTGTTTTCAGTTTTATAATCCAGGGCAGAAGTAATTACTGTGTCAAAGGCTTTTGTCCAGGACAGACTTCCAGCTCCAGGAGGAGCCTCGTCTGCCTTCATTCGCTGCTGCGCTCCCAAAGGCTGTCCCAGTAATGGGTGTAGGTGTTTAATAACCTACTGGGAAATTCATCCAATTCAGAATGAATACAGTATCAAAAATTCTTAGCCAAATCAAACACATTGACTTAGATGCAACTAACCCCCAAGCTGTTTTATAACAAATAATATTCTTGTTCACATGCAAATTAATGACTAGTTTACCATTTAGTGTATTGGTTCATAGAGACAAGACTTTGAGCAAAGGTAGCCTAATCCTCAATATTTAAGATAGATGGGGGAAAAATTAGTTGTCAGATTATTTTAATCATTCACCAAATACAATAGCCATCAAAAACAAATTGAAATGATAATAGTGTAAAAATCTTGCTTATCTGAAGCAAACAGAGGACGGTCTACCAGAAATATCAAAAAAATGTCAATTATGAAACCTTTTAAGAAAACTTTACAAAGGAGTAGCTGACAAATGTAATTGTACATATTTAAAGTGTATATAATGTGATGGTTCCATGTACATATACATTGTGGGATGAGTACCAACATCAAGATACTCAACACCTACATCATCTAATTACAAAATCTTGTTAAAGAAATGAATTTTTGTGAGTGCCGGTGATTTTGGAATCAGAAGGTCCTGCTTGACTTTCAGTATCTCCAAATATCAGTGTTGTGGTCTAATATCCTTTCCACATTTACATTACATGATCCTAGGCGAAAGGTCTAAGCAGTTAATGCTCTAAGAAATAACCAAGGATGGCTTGACATTGCCATTTCAAAACAAAGACTAAGATATACATGTGATCATTTAAAATTATATAACATTAAAAATTCAGTTCCTCTGTTTAATGAGGACCATGGAGTAACCTTGTGAATGGAAGACCCGTGTTAGGAATGGCAGAAAATAAAGCTTTGCAGGTAGGACCTTGCCAAACCCTAAAACTTGCATACAACTTCAGAAATGCCTATCTTATCACTACTTTACATGAGAGAATAAATGATCGTGCTTAACTCACTTTTCTTTATTTTCTATAACTCACATTATTCCTTCAAAGTGATGTTTATTAGTTTGTTTGTTTTTTTGGCTTTGGGACAATACAAGACATTTTCCTAAAACCATTAGATCTTACTTCAAATGTTACTCATCCATTCCATAACCTTGACTTTCTTACAGGACTGCCTTTTATGACATTCATGGGAAAAATGGATAGTTCCGGATCTATAATTGTGTGACATAATAAAATCAGTTAAATGCTTATTCAATTACCTCTTCTAAGTTTTTGTTTTATAACCTCAGATTCTGTATCATAAAGCAGTTACTAAATGGAGACCTGCCAGCAAACCAGAAATGCCACTAAAACTTGCAGAAATCTAGGCCAGAGCGAACTGATGAGAAAATTCATACTGATTGTTCACCTAAGATTTTGGGAAGTTGAATATAAGGAGTTTGTAGGTCTGCAGACTTCTCCCTTTAGTCATTCAAATACTTTGAGAAAAGCAATGGTGGGGTAATTCTATTTAAGAGTTTCCTAGTGTAATGGCTTAGAGTCAAGGGAATTTGATTTCTCAAGGCCCTGAAAATTTTTGGTGAAGAAGTTCAGGTTTCCACAGGAAAAGCTGTAAGATGTGCCTGTTGTTATCCCTTTTCCTTTTATTTGTTTCCCATAGCAACATCAAATCAGGCTCAAAATACACAATCAGGCATCATCCCTGACATATTTTTAACTTCCAAAAGTGACCTTGAATCTTTTTCTCCTTGCAGCTCCTACCATTAACACTCTAACCGTAGTCCCCACTGCTTCATGTGTTAATTACTGTAAAAACTTGTTGCCTATATTCCATGTTCTAATTTCTCTAAATATTCACACACTTGTTCCAAGATAATTCCAGAAAAAAACTGCTTTCAGTTTCCCATTCCCTGATTGTAACCTTTATTTACTTCTTAGCATCTGTTTTACCATTCTTTATAGCTACCTTTTTCACCATAATCTAAAAAAAAACTTCATTTTCCAACAAAAATGATCTATTCATTTTATTAGGAATAGACTGTGGCTTTTTTTTCTCTTAATAACAACAGCAGTTTCTATTTTGGCTTCACTATGTGCCGTTTACAAAGCATTTTCTAGATTAGAGGTTGGCAAACTACAGCCTGCAGTCTAAATCTATTCCACCACCAGCTTCTGGAAATAAAGTTCTATTGGAACACAACCACCCTCATTAGTTCAAACGGTCTATGGCTCTGACCTGGTATAGCAGAAGCATTGAGTCGTTGCAACAAAGACTAAAATGTTCATCTCCTAGCTTTTTACAGACAAAGTTGCCAAACCCTCTTCTACGTCCCTTTTTTTTAAAGCCTCCTCTTT
The DNA here is from genome assembly GCA_004026545.1 of Mormoops blainvillei. Classification (NCBI taxonomy): domain Eukaryota; kingdom Metazoa; phylum Chordata; class Mammalia; order Chiroptera; family Mormoopidae; genus Mormoops; species Mormoops blainvillei. The sequence goes on along the minus strand of PVJD01004308.1, from coordinate 94,888 downwards.
TCTTTTAAAGGCTTTATTTATTTATTAGAGGGGAAAGGAGGAAGAGAGGGAAAGAAACATCAATCGGTTGCGTCTTGCACACCCCCAACCAGCGACCTGGTCCGCAACTCAGGCCATGTGTTCTGACTGGAAATTGAACCAGTGACCTTTTGGTTTGCAGGACGATGCCCAACCCACTGAGTCACGACAGTCAGGGCCTCTTCTAGATCTTAACTACATTTCTTTTATATTAGTCTTCATGGGAACTTTCTGAAAGAGACATCTCTCTCCATTACACTTTCCCTAGCCATGTATTTATTTTCCAAAGTATTGCTCAAATCACACGGCCTTCATGAGCTCTTCTAAGAACAAGCGGTCCCTTTATTATGTGCTCTACATTCATTGAGGTTATTGTTCATATTTTTTAGTTGAGAACCACACACAAAATTAGACTTAGAAAGAGCCTTCAATAATCTTAGTTTCCTATTCAACTTGTTCACATTTCCTAAACTGTGTTGATTAGCTGCTATGACTTTCTTAGGCCTACTCACTTTATCTTTTCTTACCATACCAATATTAGCAGTTGGTACATTTATATAATGCACGCACATGCACATTATATAAATATATATCTATAAAAGTGCGCATTATACACGGCAAAATACGGTACCTTTTATTTTGAGAATATTTTTTACAAATAAAGAAAAATTAAAAATCACAGTATAAAATAACCATCAATAAAGCTATGCTGGATTATCAGTGACCTACATGCCTGGCACTTATTTTTTGCAATTTAACTATTTCTTCATGATAATTACCAATTATGTTATATCATAGAGTTTTAGTCATGTTCATGAAATATGATAAACGTACATGGTATATCCATGACCGAAAAGGGCTCATAGTGATTTATTTTACTTAAAATTAAAAGAACAAAAACAGAAAAATACATAAGAACTGAAAATTAAGCTTTATGTACCTAGTGACTTTAAAAAAATGTATCTTTGTGAGTAGCCTGACTAATTCATATTAAACTGATACTTTTTTGGAGAAAAATTTATGTCTCTGTCTTCCCTGAACATGACACCATGGATTTCAAAGAGTTCTCAAAGCTTTCTCTTTCACGGGACTTAGAAAGATAAGACAAAGCTTTTCTTAATCCAGTTACCTAAGAAACTACCCTATGCTCACACTGGTAGAATTTATTTCATCTTCTTAGTTAAAAATCAGTCAATTGAATAGGCAATTCACGCAGCTCTTGGCTTTTATTTCCGTCAATTGGGTTTCTGGTTTCTGAAAAGAAAGCATTCAGAAAGATAGCAATCTGGCTAATTATTCCCCTGTACAAAAATAGTTAGATCTTTTAGAAAATGCCTTCACATCTCAAAGATGGAAAGAAGGCTAAACGTAATATCTGTTCTAGGTTGATCTATCACTTCAGCATGATCTCCAAGCATTATCAAAATTATGTAATTGCAAAATCCCTTTGAAGCCTATGACGGCAAGAAACACAGGTTCTCACCAAAAGAGAAGAGAAAGAGTGCCTGATGGGCAATTCTGCAATTTTAATTATTCATCCATAAAAGAATCTGCATCCAGACATAAAGTTTTATTTTAAAGACTTTCAATTGCATATGGGTTTTTTTAAAGGACTAGCTTATGTAAGTTTAATTAGATTTTTTATAACCTATAAATTATACCTGATATTTTCAAGGGTATACTCTGGTTTCAATTAAGAGATGTAGTGTAACAATTAGGAACCCAAGACTGTGGAACTAGTTTAGGTCCTTGGAACATATATGCAAAAGATCATTAAAATTTCTGGGTAGGATATAAAACATTTATATGGAATTTGCCCTGAACTAATTATGAAGACTCCTTAGTGTGTAAATTTTTAATAATTTCTAAAAGGATGCTAACATTATTTATCCTTTGATCCACGAATCGCTTGATTTTTAAACAATAATCACATAAAACAATAGTAAATATTAAAATTACATTCTATCATATTGATTAAAATTAACAACCAAATGTTTATACTACAGTTATGGCACTTATTTGTTATAGGTCTTTAAGGCCTGAAATAGTATTGCTTTCCACTTCCACCTGGTGACAGGGAAGATAGATAGCAGAAAGAGAATAAAACAACCTGTCTTTGGAGTGCTAAAAATTATGATGTAATATAAGAAGTTCATCAGTAAATTATTTGTGTTAGTTTCAGACAAGAGATACCACAAGGAACAGAACTCCTTTATTTTCTTATGGGAAATAGGAGAATCAGAAAATGGTATAATGTTGGCTATAGCAGTGTCTTCCACAATGTATGCTAAGAACACTAACTCCAATCAGTAAATCTTTCATTCAATAACTATTTTGTGGATGCCTTTTCTGTGACAAACACTATCCTACACTAATTCGGAGGGGAAAACATACCAACAGGAACAAATTTGGGATACAGTGCATACTCTACCATCCAGAGACTGTAGCTGAGAGGGTCAGTGAGGCACACCCTAAGACAAGCCAGGCAAAGGGGTGTCTGAGAAACTTTGGTACACTGTCTTCTAGCACCCTGACTTGAACACTGAAGTAGAGAGACATCTGTCGTAAAGATGTTTGTGGGTGCAGTTTCTGCTTAATGGAGTGGATTACAGTTTAATACATAAAAAGGCTCACGGCAGTTTAAAGAATCATACTAGCTTCTATTGTACTAAATGAGACAGATGATGTTCAAATTAAACAGAGGCTTCATCTTTCTATGGAAAAAAGATGAATGCAACAGCCATAGAAAACCACTCCTAACAGGCAGAACTGGACCCTAATCAATAAACTGGTGACATGAGCCCAGCTGGAATTTAGAATTGCTATGAGACAGTGACTACTGTGTATATTCCATCCCAACCCCACCCCATTTTAAATGGGCCTATTTAGTTAATTATCTTATCCCTGTCGACCATTGTATGTCAGGTGTGTGAAGGTTAGGTATAGTTTTAGCTCACAGAGCTCTGGATTTAGGAGTCCTTCCTGAGTAGTTGTACTCAGGCACCCAAGAATCAAGAACCTCTTTCATGCCCAGAACTGATTTAGCAACTGAGATCCTGGACTACCTGCCCAACCCTGATGCCATAATAAGGCAAGACTTTAGGCGTCGATAGGAATGGGGTGAGTGTACTTTGCATAAGTAAGGCCATGGATTATTAGGGGCCAAAGGGCAGACTCGGTTGCACTGTTATTTTGGTGGCCTCAGCAATGAACCACACTTCATGGTATTCAAGTGCTGTAAAATCACCTCCCTGTTAGCTGTAGACTTGGCTAATGGAATATTCATAAGCATGATGCAGGCAGATGCTTGATATGTGGTTATATACTGAGTCGCCACATAAAGAGTCTGGGCATCCTGATGGGAAGACAGCCGAAAGACCACGTGGAGAAAGGGAGGCCCTGAGAATTCATGGAGAAAGAGACGGGCGCGGCCAAATCTGCATCCTGGCGGATTCCAGCTTCAAGCAACTATTGCCAAAGTCAGCAGAGTCCAGTCCGCCTAAAAGAATCAGGTTCAAGTATACTGGTTGTTGTTTTAAGCCCCTTCGTTTGGGGATCTTTTCCTTCGACAATAGATAAATCATTATCTTTGGAACAATTTGGGAAAGGTACAAAGGTGGCAAACATATATTGGATCTTCTCGAAGAAACAACTATTATTCAAAGAGGCAATGAAAAAATGGAATTTTTGATGAAGGAACAAAGAATGAAACAGTGAGTAAAATTCATACTTTCGCCTGCAAATGGCGAGAAGCATGGTAAGAACATAGCACAAGGTTCCTAGAGAGAAAAACACTAGATGAGTCTTGAAAGGTTGAAACTGGGTTTTAAAGGGACAAGCAGTGTCTTTAGACTTCATTTTGGTGGGTAAAGGACCCATCAAAGATTTTTAGATAGAGAACTTAATCTGTGTTTTAAACATATAATTCTGTAGCAGTGTAGAATAGTCACAAAAAATAGAAACAACCTGGGGACAGTGACATCACTTAAGAAGACATGGCATAAATACAGAGAACAGACTGATACTGTTAGAAGGGAGGGGACTTTGGGGGGGTGCTAAGTGAAAAAGGTGAAGGGATTGAGAAGTACAAATTGGTAGCTATAAAACAGTTATGAAGATACAAAGTACAGCATAGGGAACATGTCAAAGGTATTGTGATAACTATGTATGGGGCCAGGTGGGAGCTTTAAGCAGCAGGGGGCCACTCTGTAAAGTATATGATTTGCTAACCATTTTCTGCACATCTGAAACTAACACAGAACAATACTGAATGAAAACTGTAATTGAAAAATTAAGAAATAAATTTTAAAAATGAAAACTTTAAAAAAAAATTATATTCACCGGGAGGATGGAAATTCTATGAACAAGAAAGTAGAAACTCCAAAGGCATATCTAAGGTAAATTGGACAGATCGTGGTAAACAATTAAGGCAAGGTAAGGAAGATGAAGGAAACAAGTTTAAGTGACAACTTCCTGTGCCACTGAAATGATGGTGACCCTATTTACCAAGGAAGGAGAAATCGTCAGAAGAGATAGGTTTGTTGAAGTAAGTTTTGAAATACATTTTGGTACATTGTTGAATTCAATTTGCTTCTTGGACAAACAGGATAAGGGAACGATTAGGAAATGGAAAATATACCTCTAGTACTTGTGAAAAGATTTGGAATTGCTTTTTCAGTCATCAATAAATATTTGATAAGTGAAGCTACTAGAATAAATGAGAAAAATCAGGAAGCAGTGCCTCTGAAGCCGGCTGCACAACAGAATTATCGGATCTCCAGATTTAACTATCTGGAGTAGCACACAGAGGGTAACAGTTTTGAAAGGCTCTTCAGTTAATTCCAAATGCAGTTCAACTGAGAACAACCGAAGTAGCGAAACAGAGACAGGAGAAAAAATTCTGGTGAACACTAGCATTTAAGAGAAATTCAAAGGAAGAGGATCCTAAGGAATTTACTGAACCATCTACCAGAGGGCTAAGAGTAGAAGTGATAAAGATCAGTGTTAAGAAAATCTGATCTTTTAAGAGATACTCATTTAATTGATACTCAGAGGATCTGGCAGCTGAAGCACTTTGGCCATTGCAAGTAAAATTTCAGTAGAGTAGCAAAGAAGTCAAACTGTCTTCCATCCTCTCCAGTCTACTATTATACCCACCCAATAAGTCTTTATTTTGTTTATTGTATTTTTCAGGTCTGCGACTTACATTTGTTTCTCATTTCTAACTTACATTTCTTTGTTGAGATTTTCCCATTTCTTTCATCTGCTTCAAGAGATTGTTAGAGTTGCTTCCTGAAGTATTTTTACGATGGCTGCTTTATTTTTTATTATTTATTTATTTTATCCTCACCTGAGGACATTTTTTTTCATTGCATTTAGAGAGAGAGGAAAGGTGAGAGAGAACACTGCTGTTAGAAAGAAACATGGATCGGTTGCCTCCCTTACTTGCTCTGGTCCGGGATCGAACCCACACCTAAGTATGTGCCCTGCCCGGGATTCGAATCCCCAACATTTTGGTTACGGGACTACACTCCAAGCAACTGAGCCACACCGGCCAGGGCTGTGAAGGTTGCTTTAAAATCTTTGTCAGAATTTTAACTTCTGATTCATCTCAGTGTTGGTATCTGTTGATTATCTTTTCTCATTCATGTTGTGATTTTCCTCACTCGGTCTGACCAGTGAGTTTTTTAATTGCATCCTGCACAGTTTAGATATTATGCGAGTTTGAATACTATGGAATTTTTTTTTCTTTTAAGCAACACTGCCTGGTGAAATGTAACACGAGGGCCCAGTGGCTGTGTATGCTCTGCTTCCTGCTCAGCCCTGCTGACATGACACATTCCTGGTGAAAGTGTGGCACTGACTCACATGGACTTGTGCCTCCAGCAGGGGAGTAAGCTCACTCCTCCCTGGGCCACACTGACACAGGGAGAAAAGGTGGGAAACTGGCTCCCAACTGGCCCTACCTCCCGCCACCTCGTTCTGCCTCGTGCAGCTTTGCTGCCCTCTGAGCCCCTCCGACAGCAGGAAAGAAGAGTGGAGCCTGGCAGCGACTGTCCTGGACTCGCAGTGCCTCGGATGGACCCAACGGACACTATTTTTGCAGAGCAGTAAGCTACTCAGTTGCACACCGGACAAAGGATGGAAAATCAGCCCCCACCCAGGTGCGCTGACCCCTTCACATCAGGGGATCATATTGCCGCTGCCTCTTCTGCCAGGCGGGGGACAGAAGATTGCCTGTGCCAACAATATCTGGCAGGGCAATTACAGTACTACAGTCATGTCATTCTTCAAGTCATGAGGTCCCTAGACAGTCCTTCTTCCTGCCTTTCACAGACTTACAATGCTTACCTGTTGCATTATATCGAGCGTTTTTGTTGTTGTTGTAAGAGGGGGAACTGAGAAGAATGGGGTTCCTCCGTCTTGGCGAAACCCCATTGTATTTTAAACTGTGATAATAGCATCTGTAACAATTTACTGCACACTGATATTTTCCCTTATGTAAACTACTTGAAGGTAAAAGCTGTGTAAAAAAGAAATCTCTGTAATCCCAGCATTAGAGTATTACTTAGTGATCAGTAGATGTTTCTTAAATGGATGACTAAATAAAGGGATTTCACCAAATACCTTTTGAAAGATGCTTAATAGGTGCTTTAAATGAGGAAGGCTTATTTAGTCTCTAAAGAGAAAATCAGGACTTGGGTAAAGGAACTAGATCTTAGTGAGAACACATTATATGTCATTTGAGAAAAATGTTTTTAGGAAGAAATTAACACCCAATAATCAATCACCCTCATTGGTAGCATTTCTTACAATGCTACCAATGTACATGTTGAAAACAAAATTAAAAAGATATTACCATTTACAAACACACATAAGAAAAATGAAATACTCAGGTATAAATTTAACTAAATATGTACAGAATTGATATTCCCGAAACTACAAAATACTGATGAAGAAATCAAAGAATGCATTGGGAAATTCAACATAGTAAAGGTAAGGACTTTCCTCAGATCAATCTACAGTTTTAATGCAATTCCTATCAATATTCCATTAAAGACCTGTGTAGACATAGACAAGCTTATACTAAAATTTAGATGGAAAGGGAAATCCCAACAATAGCTAAAGTAGGATAAATATCCTCTTTAAAAAATAGGATAAAGGGAGAGAACTCACTCTGCTTGATATTTCGTCCCATTATAAAGGGGTCCTAACAAAGACACAGTGGTACTGACAGACAGACAGACAGACAGACAGATCAAAGGCATAGAATAAAGAATTTAGAAATAGACCAACGTAGCTATATCCAAATGATTTTAAATAAATGTGCAAATCCATGATTGAAACAGTTTTTCCAAAGATTGGTTCTGCAGTAACTGGACATCTACCCAAAAAGCTCTATCTTGACCTAACTAAACCTTGCACATTATACAACTATTTACTAAAAACGGATCAGAGACAAATTTGAAATGCAAAGCAATAACACTTTTAGCAAAAAAATGTAAAAAGGGAAAATCTTCAGGACTTAGGGCTAGGTAAAGAGTTCTTCACACCAAAAGCATGACCCATAGATTAGGAAAATGATTAACTGAACCTCATGAAAATTAAAAAAACACAACAACAAACTTTTGTTCTGCAAAAGATCCTGTTAAAAGGATAAAAAAAACAAACTACAGGTGGACAGAAAATATTTGGAAACCACATATCTAGAACATATTTTAAAAATTCTTAAAATTCAACACTAAGAACAGAAGTAACAGAATTATAAAATGGGCAAAGGACCTGAACAAATATCTCACTGAAGAGGATAGAAATGGGAAATAGCACATGAAAATATGTTAACCATTGTTAGCCATTAGGGAAATGCCGATTGAAACCACAATCAGATATCATGATACACTGATGGCTATAATGAATTGTTGACAACACCAAATGCTGGAAGGATATGGAGAAGCTGGATCACTCATATACTACTGGTGGCAATGTAAAATTTTACCAGACTGTAGTACAATATCATAATTAGGATACTGACATTGATACAGTCAAGATACAGAACAATGCTGTCACCACAAGGAGCTCTCCTGTTGTTCACATCCACCTTCCTCTCCCACCAGTCCCAAACTGCTGCTAACCACTGATCTGTTCTCTGTATCTATTTTTTTCAGTTCAAGAATGTTATATAAATGCAATCATACAGTATGTAACTTTTTGGAAATGGATTTTTAACTCAACATAATTCCTTTGAATCCATCCAAGTTATTGCATATGTTCCGTAGTTCGTTCCTGTTTACTGTTGAGCAGTGTTCCATGGCAGGGACATTACCAGAGTGTTTACTTATTCATTGGAGGGTGTCTGAGAGAAACCAGGTAAAGGACTCAGGTGATCTCTCTATAGTATTTCTAGCAACTGAGTAAGAATCTAAAACTACCTCAAAAATAAAAATTTTAGTCAAAGAATTAGGGTTCCCAAACTTAATTTGCTACCCTTTGGAGGGGGCATTAAAATGGTTAAATGTACATATGAAACTTCTAACAGAGAATAACTCTGAAGAAGGGGATTAAAAAGCTGGGGTTCAGGGCACACACAAAAAATATTTTTTCGAAAGTATTTTTAAATGGCAATAAAAGAAACAAATACATGTTGTGGAGTTCTCCTTCATTCACTTTTTCATGAAAAATAAAATAAAAATTAAAGGAGAAAAATAGAATAAAAAGCCAGGTATGGGAGCAAAGAATTATGGGGTATTATTCTGTCCAAAACCAGATACAAAGAGAAGGGTGTAGGAAAGCTCTTATTCACTGTGCTGATAGTAATCTTAGGCGTTTCCATTATTTGCCACATGTAATTGTAAATATTATGGTGTAAATGCACGATAGCTATACATCAGAAGGCTTATTAAACCTTTTCATTGATAAGTCTCATGCCCAGAATGCTTATCAGAAAGACTAGAACCGTTGAGTAGACGCTACCATTTTTAAACTTCTAAAATTCTTTGAAAGTGGATTATTTAAAACCTCAAGGTGACAGCTCTGTGGCCTGGTAACTAACAATATGCCAAAATGTTAGTGACTCAATAACTGGCCTAGGCCCCCTTGGCATCAACATCAAGCCGTGCTATACTTAAACTGCTATTTATGATTTTGGGTCCCGCTTTCCAAACTGGAAAAAGGAGCCATATCAACACTAGATTCAAAGTACAATGATGGGAATGTTTCAATTTCAGTGGTAAAAGTACTTTTGGCCAAGGTTATCACTTGCTCTAGAGTTTCACTTGACACACACACACTTTAAAGTGTTTGTCTCTTAGTTTGACCTTCCATTAAATCGTAGACATATGCACATATGGCCAATGTCACGGTTTTTGAAACTTTTCGACCTTAAGTTCCTTATTGCAACTATAATTTGAGGAACATTTTAACGCAGTTTCTCAGAGCACTGGATCACGGTATGTAGTTAAACACATCCAAGATTCGCTTTAAAAATTCAGATTACTGATGTGAACGCATCATTATTTTCCCATCAACAACACACAATGAAATTAAGTGTAGATTGTGGACATACAGCTCAATTCTAATCTCAGATAAATGAGGACACACGTTTGCCTCTCCTGAAGAATCACCTTTACACACGCATGAAAAATCAGAAATAATGCTTTTTTAAAGGAACACAGCAGATGTGACTTTCAATCAAATTACAATTAGTCAAGTGAGAACGGTCAGTCCAAACAGTACCCTTAGCTATACTATTATGGTAATTATTTACCAATCCTCCTACAGAATCTCTACTTCTAATAAGAGTCATGTTTGAACATACAGGAATTGGTAGACCTGAAGGGAAGGAACAAGAGTCACCAAAGAAATGGTGAATTTATTGTTCCACACTCCCATCCACTTTTTCCTCAAGCATAATTTTCTGTTTTACGTGTTTCTGTGCCTTTGATCTATTTTAATGTCCTAACACGCCTGTAGCCATGACTCAGCATGAAGTTAATTCTTATAGGTGACTATGAGGTGGCGGCACAATCCTTATGACAAAGGAGTGATAGCGGCCAATCAGAATTTCAGAAGTGGAAGTTGAATTCTGATTTGAAAAAGACACTAGGTGATTCTCAGTTTTTCCAAATTGAGAAGTAACTAAATTACATTTGTTTTGATTTTCCTTAATAAGCCAAAATACAGAAAGATAAAGAAATGGATTTAAACGGACCCTCTGTGTGCCCACACCCTGCTTTGCCAAAGTTTTTATGGTCGAATGACATCCACAATCACTCATGCTGGGTGGGATACGCAATCCAAGAAGGGTTAACTTCATAAACTGAGGTCTCGTAACTGCTAATGTGTTCCACAGATACTGTTTCAATGTATTATCATTATGCAAACTCATGTGTCTCTTCTGCAAGCAGACAAAAATGAGTGGATGTGTGATGAGTTTCTTTGGGGATAAGAGCACTTACTTTATTATTAATAATTTTGTATTGCCCTGAGGGACCCGGGTAAATTGTTGCATTGACCCAGCACATTGAGTTAAGACAATGATCTGGAACAAAGCGTTCGTGTTCCCTAACATGGCAATGCTGCCCTCCTAGTGCTGTGCACATACACGTTATCTAAATCTTCTTTGCAGATGTGCGTGAACCAGAGCTATCTGTACTCTATCTGTCTGTGAAGGGCAATAACAAAATGTTACAACCCATTTAGCAATAAACTATGCATCCTTTCTGCAAGTCTTTGCTTACATTTTATTTGCAACATTTCACCTCCTCTATAAATTTTATTTCATAGTCTTTAGTAATTTCTGGCAACATAAGTGGATACCCAGATGGTATCTCTTTTCTCCATAAGCCAGAAATAATGTCTCAATATAAATTCCAAACCCATCTCTTTTATGATTTAGATTCTAAATTTTAGAAAGCAGCAACACACACAAATATTGAGACAATACCTTAGGTGAAAAGGATAGCAGCAAAATTTAAGTATAAGAAAGAAGCATGTGATTTGATTGAATCAGAAGTAACGGAATTAAAAGGATACCTGATGACACAGGCGTAGAGACCACTGTCCTGTAGTAACGTTGGCCGGAACCAAATGGAGTCCTCTTCCTTGATCATTCTACTTCCATCAAAGGCTATTGGCTCTTCAAAGTCTCCGGGACCAGAGCTTTTGTACCACATCAAACTGAGTCCAGCACTTTGGGCTAGGGAGTAATTTGCTCTAATATAACCATAAAAGAGTGCACATTTGATTCGAACAGGCTCTCCCACCAAAACTTGATATTTCTTGATATCGACAGACCAATCAGTGCATCCATCAGCTAAAGTAAAAAAGAAAAAGAAAACATTAGACGAATTTTAATAATTACTCTATGTATTCATTATTCATTCAACAAATACATATTGAGCATCCATATTGGACCAGATTTTATTGTAAGCACAGAGGATACAGCCCTAAGTAAAACTCAGAAAGGCACTGAGAAGCAATTTACCCTGCTAACAAACAACGTATTTAAACATTTAGTTTGCTTCTGCTGGAATTTACTCTTATGTTTTATCAGGGCGATGGGTATTGTTTTATTGCCTTTCTAGCCTGTATCCACCTTTTTGCCTGTTTTTTCAAAGTGGGTCTGGGCCGTTGAAATAGTTTTCTTTTGCTAGCTGGCCCTGAAGCTCTGTTGTTAGACGGTGCTAGAGAGACGTTGTAAGAGGAAAGGGTTTTGCTCCCGGTCCCAGTATGCTTTCTGGGAGGGGGTTTTGCAGAGTTCAAGGTTTCTCCCACATCCAGCCCCTACAGTGCCAGATAGCCAGCAGCTTGGCAAAATATTTTAGCATAGCCTAATTTGAGATGCTTTCCCATGAACAGCTTTCTCAGGTACTTTAGAGGGTGAGTTTCTCTCATATTCCAGAGGGCAGATTTCCAAGTTCTGCCAGGATGGCACTTCTGTTACTTCTGCTGTTCAGTAAGCCATATGCTTTCCCAGTGAGGTTTGCCTCTCACTCTAGAGGTGGGAAGATAGGGGCTTTTCCTTGGGTGCTCTATCTCAGCCACAGGGGTAATAGCAGCCTTTATTCTTTAGGGTTGTCTTTTGATATGGACTGAATGTTCGTGCCCTCCTAAAATTTATATGTTGAAGCTCTAACTCAGAATGTGATTGCATTTGAAGGAGGGGTCTCTGGGACATAAGTAGATTTAGATGAGTTTATGAGCACAAAATCCTCATATATCCATGCTTCCCCTCCCCAGCCTCTCCATCCTTTTCTCTCTCCCTCCCGCCTTCCCTTCCGGTGCCCACAGAGGACAGACCTGTGAGCACAGTGAGAAGGTGACCATCTGTAAACCAAGAAGGGGGCTCTCACCAGAAGCCAAATCACCCAGCACCTTGATCTTGGACTTAGCCTCCAGAACGGCGAGGCAAACATTTCTGTTGTGGAAGCCACCCAGTCTATAGATCTTTCTTATTACCTCATCCTTCATTATTCCAATATCTTATTACATTTAATAATCCCTTATAAAAACTTCCCTTATTCATATTAGTGTGTGGCATTTGTCTCTGATTGGATCCACGTTGATAACATCAGGAAGAAACTCTTTTATAGCCAAAGAAGGCAGAAAGAAATACAACCACAGTGGATCAAGCTCAGGCAGTGGTTTCGCAGACAGAGACAAAGGGAGATGGTCACGTGGCTCTGCTTTTTGGAAGCATCAGGGGAAATATAAAATAGAAACCATGGTGAGCAATGAGGCTGATGGGAGTGGGGACCAGGTGGGTTTTCTGGGTTATCTGAAAGTACCATCTTCCATATGGCATCTTAACATCATTTTTTATCACCCCTCCCCCTGCACACACACACGTGTGCACATACACACAACAACAGGTCCTCACAGGTTGCATACATCAATATTAACATCATCACAGAGACATTGTAAATTTCCTGCTTAGAAAGGGCAGTTACCCAATACTTAGCAAGATAATCAATGTGACAGCTCACAGAATACAAACACTGAGCTGAAAGCAAAAACCAAAAAAAGAGGATCTCTAACAGCAGTAGCATCTGAGTGTTGCCAGCAGGGTTTAACTTGCTGAGAATTAAAAAGGAGGGCAACCTAAAGGATCCAGGAACAGGATGAACAATGAGGAATTTGAGAGAAGGAAAATGATCAAGATAAAAAGGGAGATGTACATTAGAGAAAAGAAGGCACATAATCTATGGAATTATCTACATTTCTTATCTTAAAATAATATCTAGCATCTAATGAGCACTTAACTATGGTTGAGTGTACAAATTTTCATTTACCCTCCACAACTCATCCATTAAAGCTGTTGAATTCCTTGTTCCCTCCATGTGGAACATTTCTAACCAACCAACGCGCATGTCTATCGCCCTCCCTTTCTCCAAATACTAGCTCTTTAAAGAGGTCTTTTCTAACTGCTCTGTCTGAAACACCAGCATGGTATTCTGGTCCACATGGACCATGACTGCCATCATTCCTGGCACACCTGACCCTGATTCTGAGTTAATAATTGTTCAGAAAACTTGTTGCTATTTGATGTTATACTATGTACTCACTTTTTGTTTGCTTTTTGTATCCCCAAAAGAATGTACACCTCAAGAGGTCAAGAGCTGTGTCCTTCTAAACTCACTTTTTAAAATTTATTTTTAGAGAGAGGGGAAGGGAGGGAGAGAGGGACAGAACCACCGTTGTGGGAGAGAAACATTGATCCGTTGCCTTCCACATGCCTGCAAACATGGCCTGACCAGGAATCGAACCAGCAACCTTTTGGTTTATAGGCTGGCGCTCAATCCACTGAGCCACAGGAGCCAGGGAAATACTCACTTCTTTAGCCACAATGATTCAATATGTGCTTGCTAACCAGCTCAATACACGTTTACAAAATGAATGAATGAAGGATTGAATGAATAACAACTAAATACTACGAGTGAAGAAATTCAGCAGAATTCCTGTGATTTTCAGCCTGCGATGTCTGACCCTTGTATTCATCCCCCCTACTACTGTAGTATTGTTTCCCAATAAAGGTATTTTCAACTTCACAACATTCTTTAATTTACATAATTCTAACTACCAAATTTTTATCTAAGATTCCTATTAAACACCTGCATTAGATACTGTCTATAGAGCCAATGTTGTCGAAGCTTGGAGGGCATCATCAATGTCTGAGTCATTGCCATCATTCCTGGCACACCACATTTCATAGGATGACAAAACTGTACACAAACAGAGATGTCAAGGTTATCTAATTGCATGTGATATTAATTAACACAATTTTATACATTTGACCCATTACATAAACTTAATCCTTGGTGGGATTTTCTTTCAGAGTTGTGTTTCTGGTTATAAGCATTATCTTGTTTTCCCACTATATGAATTACAATACAAGTCTAGAATCAAGTAACTGAGGCCATCTGTCACAGAGATACGGCTTCCAGTGAAAAAGCAGAAACACCTTCAAGGTAGTAGTATAAATAAGAAGATAAAATTCCTCAAAGTCTCAGAAGATTTGTAAAATAACGTAAAATGCTTGAAGCTAAAGGCAAAAATATTTAGTGTAATAAGTTAGTAACAAATAGATCAAGATAGAAGAGTAAGGGTTGTGTTGGGGATGGAGATATTTAACACATACTTTCAGAATGTGCTTACTGAAAAATAAAGTTCAAAGAAAAATACAGGTATCGCCCTGGTTGGTGTGGCTCAGTGGATTGAGGGATGGACAGTGAAGCAAACGGTCGCCAGTTCGATTCCCAGTCAGGGCACATGCCTGAGTTGCGGGCCAGGTTCCTAGTAGGTGGTGTGTGAGAGGCAAACACACATTTATGTTTCTCTCCCTCTTTTTCTCCCTCCCTTCCCCTCTGTCTAAAAATAAAAATAAATACATAAAATCTTTTTTAAAAAAAGAAAAGAAAACCACAAACATCATAGAAAATTAGAATTATTCAGTACTTAACTGTCGATCAAGAAAAAAGTTTCAAACAGCTCACAATAACATGCCAGAGAAAAGGCAGAGGTGAAGTGAAGAAATAACAGTACCTTGTATATGAGAGACACTTTATTTTCATTTAATATGGAACCAGGTGTAGGATGTATGGCTTAGAAAATTTCACTACCATTAAACTAAATATATGATATTCAATATCAACTATAAAATTACTAACATGTTGTAATACTTTTTTTGGGAAAGGTGGGAAAAAATACAAAGAACAATTGAAGATACTTTGAAATTATTTAGATAAACATCTAAATAAATAAAGGGTTTATGGTTTTTTCCAATAATTAAATGAAAACATTTAATTAAATGAAATAAATGATAAGTGATATTGTTTCCTTTGTTAACGTTTTGCCTCATTTGTACACTCTCATTATGTGTCTGTACCACATGTCTCCCTTAAATCATTTCAAAATAAGTTAAAGCAGAGACACAATGACATCGCATCCCTAAATACTTCAGTAAGCATGTCCTTATGAATACAGACATTTTTCTTATATAGCCACAAAGTACTTCCTAAATTTTGTGTAGTGGGGCAAATCTTAAGACAGAGAGACAGATATTTAAGATCTCAGATCTAAACAGGAAATGTAAGAAATTAAAACTTAACTCTTCACAAATAGCATTGATTTGTTCAATTTGGCCCTCCTTCAGCAGTGAAGTTCTGCTGGCTTGGAAACAAACATTCTGAAAGCCTATATCGACACACTGTAAGTTCTATTATGTAAGTTACCAGGTAACCTTTATTATTATTAATTTTAAAATTATCAGCAGGTAACTATGTAAGCCAGTAGCATTTAATCAGCTTTTCTGTTGATCAGAATAAAAGTCCATTCTGTAAGCCTCCCTCAGTCTGTTGTTGGTGTGCTCCTTCCTTGATGGGAGGATTCCATGGAAATCCTCTAGTTCAATGACTCCTCTGCGGTACAAATTCCTTCAGTCCATGGAGTCTATGTAGCCAGAAAGTTGCACTGGGCTTCGGTGGGGGAGTACGAAGCACCATATTCATTCATTTGTGTTACCAACTCTAATCTCCTGGGAGCTTAGAAGAAGACAGCGATGGAATCAGAACTAATTCCTTTACAAGGCCTTCAAGCTGATGTACCATTTCATAAACAAAAGCTATGCAGACTGGAAAATATAAATATATTCAAATGAGATTAAGGAAATTATTTTTAATTAAGTCACTATTACTACATATGTGAGCTCAAAATATTTTTACGGTAAGAAGCTTGAAGGTTACATTCTTAACAAAAGAAAGTCTAATCCTAGAGCTTACGCATATTGCACCCTAATGTAATATTTTACTTATAAAAGGGCAAATTAAGTTATACTAATGTCCAAGTGTCTATTTGGGAAGGTACATTGAAACTGTGATAAGATAAGTAAGATATCTGTGATACTGTACTAGATGCTCTATCCCAATCCCCTTTACTAAACTGATATATCTATTCTCCAGCTACTTTGATCATTGCATGCTCACAACTCGCAGTTGTCTCCTCTTGAAAATCACCCCTGCTTGACAGGAGCCAACCTGCTGGCAAGTTTACACACCTCTGGGCAAGTTTACACACCCCTGCTGGCAAGTTTACACCCACTGCCAATAACTGACTGATGTGAGTGTACGAAAGGCTAGCCCCTTTGCCTCAAGTAGGAACAATTCTATAGTGCAGTTCATGCTTCAGAGCTTCTGTGGGTGTGGACCATGCCAAGCCTATAGTTCACCTGCAACCTCCTCGCTACCTCTTTGCCCTTCCCTGCTCTGCTTCCCCTCCCTCCTTCTTAGGATTTCCCAGAAGACTGGTCCTCAATTAGTTGTATGCATCAACCTCTCTGACTTGGGTTCTATTCTGGGAAAGCTGACCTAACACAGATTTATATGTTTATACAGTGAGACCTGGCTGCATTCCAGTTTCTGTGCTAGGGGCTGAAGACATCAAGACTGGTGGACATAGCCCTTGTTTTCAAGGAGCTCACATTCTAATAACAGAGACAGAAAGAAATCAAGAGCACAACAAGGAAATGCATTGATGAAGAAATGAACAGGGCTGGTCAGAAATGTGTTCCACGAAGAGCAAAAGTTTAAGGTGAAAGGAAAACTTCAGAAGTTAGCCATACAAAGACTGGCGGGCAGATATTTGAGTTGGAGGTGAACACAAAAGCAAAGGCACAGAAACGAGGCGGCATAGTTTTGCAGGAACTATAAAATGGCTCTGTGGTGTTGAAATAAGTTTAAAGTAGGAAACAACAAGAGATGAGAGGGAAAGAAGAGGGCAAAGACAGGTTATGGAGGTACCTTTATGAGATGTAAAAAATGTTTGTCTTCATTGTAAAAGCGATGGTGGAAATATTTAAAAAGTTTTGATCAGGGAAGCTATGGAACCGGTCTAATGATTTTAGATATGCTATTCTGGGTGAATTCTTTGGTAGAGATATAAAACTTTAGCCAGGAGACTGATGTTATTAAATGTCTGAAGTTTGGCAGTGGTAGTAGAGAAGAAAATATGGGGCAGATTTGAGAAAGATTTAGGAGGTAAAATGGGCAGAAGTAAGTGATAGGCTGAATACAAGCAATGAGAAAGACGAATGATGCCAGTTTAGTCTGAAACTCATATATTTTGTCATAGGCTAAACTATCTTTCCCAGTCAACTTAAAAAAGCAACACTACATCAGTCAAGTGGTGGGCTCTTTGAAATGTTTGCTTACATTTTATTCATTGAAAACTTTTGGGCAATTAAAATATATAATAAATTTTTTAAAACTGTTCCCAGGCAGACCCAAAATGTGTACATATTTTTATTTCGATGAATAAAAATAAATATCTGGCACATTGGCATCATTTGTTTCTACCCCTGGTGCGCTGAGAAAAGCTGAACTTGAGACGTGAGTACAGTTAGGGAGCACAGGCCATGCCCTGAAGCCGCTGCAGATACTGAACAAAAAAGTGGAGGATAGATTTTAAATAAGTTAATTCTGCCCTTTATTTGTACCAGCCGCTACTCTTTTCAAATATGAAATTCATAATGAAAACTGGTAAAACTCTCATCCTTCGGAAGAGAAAGCTGATAAACCCCCAAATTATCTGCACCAATGACAGCAGCAGAATACAACACAAGTTAACCTTTACGGTGTGCACTGGTTCACATAGGACTTCATCCTCATCTCTACATTTTGGATTATGTTTTATCTGGGTCAGAATATTTCCAGATTCTTGCCTTTACACCATACATATATGGTGTAACACTCTTAGAAGAGCTCTTTCAAATATTTTGGAGACATTAGTGTGGTGGTAAGAATTAACGTTACTCAAGAGACTCTGCCAATTATTAGGAATCCAGTTTCTAGAATACCCTTTGTCTGACAAAGCCTGGCAGTGATAGTCTGTCACCCTCACACTAGGGGAGAGCTGTTTCCTAGACAGACAGGGTCCTGGTCATAGAGTTTATCCTCCATCATACCTTAACCTCCAAATTCTAGGAGGTATTCCTGATACTGAGACACAAAAATCTGCATTACATAGCAGGCAACTGCTGAGGATTTATTTTTTAAAGTATTTTTTCTAATAATAAAAAGAAAAAAAGGGAACCATAGGAGAGTAAAAAGGGAATAATATCCCTTCATAATCTATGCTTTTGTTTATTTCATTTCTTTTCTTAGTTGAATGTTATATCATAATTTTTATACTGAATGTTTTGTAATAATTGCATAAAATTGATAACAGTGCTACATCTTAATTTACTTAACTCTTCTGTTAGTTGTCTATAAGTTTTCCCCCTGGGTTAGACAGGGATAAAACAATTTTATATATGCAATGTTCCACAACCTTACCCTCCAAAAAAAAAAATAGTGTTATTTCCTAGGACCTAATCCCAGAAGTGCAATTATTGGGTCAAATAATATATTTTTAAGTAATTTAGTAATTTTTAAATAGTTTTTTAAAAACCGTTCATAACATTTTTCATATTAGTCATCTATGTAAGAGTCTATTTCACTGCATATGCTAAGATTTGATTTACTCTCATGTACCACTTCTTTAACTAAGCACCAAGTACACTTTCTACTTTTGTCTGAAATTACAAAAAATATAGCATCATAAATATCATTCATCTGATTACCGAATGGTGAAATTGCCACAGCCACCATTTATCAACCTTAAATCTCTGACAGGATTGATCATACATATGTCGCTCAATTTCAAACTATCTTTACTCAACATTATAATTCAATCCATTCACTTCTGTGTTGTCTATTCAATGAAAGATTGTGTTGAAACAAGCTTTTATACTTCCTTGGGCTCCACTCTCCAGGGAAGCTTCTCATAAAGACAAAATAATGCAGTGAAGCTCCCAGAGGTATAGTACAGAGATCCGCTACCCAACTTGGGGCCACACTTTTTCTCACTCACAGTGGCCCATCAATATCTGGTATCACTTCTTTCACCTATAATATATCCTGGCCCATTTCATACCACACTAGTGTTTTGTATTTAACCTTTTGACACTGCTGTTGTTACTTTTTCCTTGATTGGATCATGTCAAGATGATTGTCCCTTTTTGAAATGTCATCTAGAGTTACAGCCTGTGGCAAAAGAGCAACCAAATAATGTCAGTGACCAAGTATTCAATACTTGCTCATCTTATCCACTAAGGGTAGAGAAGTGCCTTTCTGGATAATAGCACAGGGTTTATGTAAAATCAGTTTTCAATGTCGATAGCTCCTCCAAATCAAAAGCTCATGGGCTGAGGGGTCACCAGAAATACTACAATATCCCAAGGGCCAGAATCCAGAGCAACTGTAGATATGATTTTTATATTTCTTGGAGAGGAACATCTAACCAAGTCCAAACAGTGCATCGTTGGGTTGGCACAGACTGGTCTTGGCCTTCGTGGTACAAAAATTCTTCCTTGTTGACCTAATCTATCTGTGTATCTTTCCTGGTCAAATAAAATAAAACCCTTTTTCAGAACAAAAGGAGGCCAGTCGAGTATTTATATATTCAGACAGAAATTTTAAGAAGGGAAGAAATAGATTCCTGGTTCTCCCACGGAGTTATAATACTCTTAGTTCCCGCTCCTTGCATTCTTTCATGGGTTTGAGGGGTGCTATGCTGCTGGCTACAGGGAACTCCCTATAATCTGAGGTAAATGTTTACCGAGTGCCTTAGGTAATGAGTTGGCCACTTTATGATCAACATGGACCTGTAATGTACCCTGAAGAGCTCTTGAACTAAAATAGTACCCCTTCCTAACTGGTTGTGCACCGCAAAGGATGTACAAAGAAAAATACATCTGTAAATGTAGAGCTTTTAGATCCATTGCTTCCATAAATCGGTTCTACTTTTACATTATGTTGTCATGTGGCACTACTTCCAGACCTTTGGACCTATTTATGAGTTACTAGATCTGTAAAGAGTCAAAAAGAAATCAGTTTTGAGTGTCAGTGAGGCTGCTAGAAGCTGACCATTAACTTCTTTGTGCCTCAGTTCGTGCCATTCATTCATTTATCAAGCACCCACTGTAGCACAGGGAACAATGTACGTGCTGGGGGTAGACTGGGGCTGAAAACAGAGTTCCAGCACACACAGAGAAGGGTGGCAACAACCAGGGCAATGCAATGCATTGGGATGCAAAAATAAAGCATGTTACGAGATTAGAGTGCCTGGGATACACTCACTATGGTGGCCATAGAAGAGTTTTCTCAGGAGCTAACATTTGACCAGAGAGTAAAAAAGGGAAAATGTGTGGGACAGTGCGGTTCACAACAAAGGTTCTGAGATGGCAATGCACTGCAAACACTTCAGGGAGACCAGGAAGGCTGGGTACAGAGAAAGTGGCCAGATCCTCCAGCGCCTTTCCTCATCTGTAAGAGGTGAAGTGTGATCATTACTGCCCAGAGTTGAAGGGAAAACTACGAAGAGAGACACTCTGTGTGGAGCATTCCTTGTGGGAGCTGGAGAATCTCCTTGGTATACCGTTTTGTCTCTTCCTGGTAGTATTACTCTTCAGTGATGTCCTACACTTTGACATGGTCACACGGAAGTCTAGCTTAAGTCTTAGTTATCATCTGCCATAAACACTTTGTATTCATTTCCTAGTAATGCTATTAGAAAGTAGCATGAACTGAGAGTCTTAAAAATCAGAGATTAATGCTTTCACACCTCTGGAGGTTAGAATTTCAAAATCGAGGTGTCTGCAGGGTTGGTTCCTTCTGGGCACCCTGAGGGAAATTCTGCTGTGTCCTTGTCTCAGCTTCTGATGACAATGTGCAATTTTTGGTATTTCTTGGCTTGTGGACACATCACTCCAAACTTTGCCGTCATCTTCATACAATGTTTTCCCTGTGTGTCTCTATGTCTGTGTCTCTTTTCTTCTTATAAGGACACTAGTCACTGGATTTAGGAGTCGCCTTACTCTGGAATTTTCTCATCTTAACGAATTACTTCTGCAAAGACTGTATTTCCAAATAATTTGCATTCTGACAGTTTAAGAAGGGCATGAATTTGGGGCATATCCAGAACACATTTGAGCTCGGGTTGCTTAATGGATAGGATTTTCTGGATAATTAAAATGACTGGTAAAGACAAGCATGGCATATACTCCATATAAAGATATGGAAAAAAAACGCTTAATGAAATTCTTCTGAACATAATTTAACCAGAAGGAGCTCTGGGATCTACGTGTGACTCATTCACTATGATAAAACTTATTTGTCATTCTCCTGAGCACATGCTTGTTAAAAAATATAAAGTTGAAAAATGAAAGTAATAGTACAATAGGGTAGTATGTCATCTGTGGACAAACCGGACCCAAGTTCAAATCTCAGTCATGTCAAGGTCAAGAAAGTCATTTAAGCTCTCAGGGCTTTTAATCAACATGCTAGAAAATCTGCAGGGTAGGTTTGTTCTAGCTGCAGGGGTGTCCAGCCTTTTGGCATCTCTGGGCAGCACTGGAAAAAGAAGAGTCGTCCTGGGCCAAACATTAAATACATTGCAACATGTAATCACACATACAAAAAAACCTCATAATGTTTTAAGTAAATATATGATTTTGTGTTAGGCCATATCCACAGCCATCCTGGGCTGCATGTGGCCCACAGGCCTCAGGTTGGAAGCCCCTATAGGAAATCTCCCTGTGTTTTCAGCTTGTGCTTGTGTCTGCTTCATGGCTTGGACGGCATGAGGGATGCCAGGCAGTGAGCAGTCAGGACCCCAGAAGAAAGAACCAGAACAAGCACTTCTAAGATAACTGCTCAAAAAAGAGCCTGATGGTGAACTTAGACTGTTACCAGTTTCTGATTCAACTGTACTATCAGGGTCAACGGGAGGACTGGGGGTACTACACTCACCCGGGTCAAGACCCACTATAACAATCAAATCCTGAACTGACCCTCAAAGCTTCTTAAAAATTACTTTCCTTGTGAAATCTTCTGGCTTTGTCTTTTAAAAGGCCCACACTTGCCTTTCAATGGGCAACAGTCTTCATAGGGGTTGCTCTTCCTAGCAAGCAGATATGTGAGCCAATCTTCAGTGCTTTAAAGTGATTATTTTTCTGTGCAATTCTTTGACAGCTAATCTAAAAGCCCCATTCCGCTGTGTTGGATCAAGGTATCTGACAGCAAATTCGGAATAAGACTCGTTGTTTTCCAATCTTTATTTTTCTTTTCTTAATGTGGAAAAGTGATGTGAGCAAGAGCCTAACGCAGTACCTGGAATACAACAGATGCTCCCTTTTCCACTGCAAACCCTGAACAGGAGCAAGAAAAGCCCCAGTGTTCGGGGGAACACAAGCAGGTATTTTTCACTGCACTGTGGTAATTCTGGCTATAAAGGATTGATAACACCTTGGTACATATGGGCCATCTTTTAAGAACAGAAAATTTCAACTTACGTAAAAAGTTTTCATTCTTTTAGTTGTTTTTCTGTTCTCTATTTAATACACACCTTTGTTAGCATGTCTCATATTGAATGAACACTTGCTCACATATATTTCATTCATCATTGTAATGTTAGGACTCTAAGAACTAGGACTTTACCATATAACTGTGTTTATCTGTATCAATCTGTCTACTTACCCACTTATCATCATCCACCTACCTAAACCGATATGCAGCTATAGTCATTTCCATATCTACGTGTATTGCTTTACCACTGTGATTGACTGAATAGATGTTCACTTAAGTTGGTACTGAAAACGTGTATCTTGGTATCAGTACAAATACTCATAACTATTTTCTAGGGATTTTTAACCTTACTCATTTTGAAAACAAATTAAGTATGCATTTTCTTTTCTTTATTTTTTATTGTATTTTTTCCATTACCATTTATCCCCCTTTTACTCTCTTCCACCTCCACCCACCCCGCCCCGCTGCAATCACCGCACTGTTGCCCCTGTCCGCCAGTCCTTTTACTTTTTTGCTTATGCCTCCACCCCCACTCCCACCCGCAGCTGTCAGCCTGATCTCTATGAAAGCAATACAGTTTTTTGACTCAGAATAATTTGATTCCACAGAACTAAACATGGTGGAGAACTTCGTAAATCTTTGTTGATTTATTAAACATAACGCACTCTGTTTTACATTTAATGGGCCTACTATTATGCTACTTACTTAGTTCATTTGTACCTCCACAAAAACGCTCTACTTGGACAACAAAAAGGAGAAGGGTATGTGCACACAGACAGGTCAAAAACCATTGCCAGCTTCAGGCATTTTATGCCTTTGGGGCACTTGTTGGATATTGGATTAAATATCACCGTGATGAGCGACAGACCAAACAAACAGTGATCAAATTTAATCTCTTTACCAATTTAGAGGCACCTCACAGGGAAACGCCTGCTGGATGACAGGACCCCCGCCCTGCAAATTGATCCTTTAAAGAGAGAGTCGCAGAGCCGACGGGGCATATTTACTTTCACTTTGTGTGAAAGCACATAGCAGAGCAGCATTTTATTTTTAAAGATTGCGAGTAATAAAAGGTTTTCAAATTTAAGAACACTTCCAAGCGGGAGATTGTTTGCAGCAAGGAACACATAAAATAATCATCTGTTAGAACTTAAATCCTGTTTTCAGTGTGATTCCACATACGTCCTGACCGCCTACTATATGCAACTCACTGTTCTACAACAAAGATTACCGATAGTGTTGGCCTTGAGGAGATCATCTTTTAGTAGGAAAAGACGTGTCAACAAGCACATAGAACACATGGGAAAATAGAGAAATTCCAAGAATAAAAACAGCATTGGTGAGAAACAGAAAGGAAGAGGTTTGTTCTATTTTCACCCAGTACCATATTCTATATTTTTTAAAGGTTGTGATGAATTTATTCCATCCACACTATCCTCTTTTTTGTATGTTTTATTGAGTATGCTATTACCATTGCCCCATTTTCCCTCCTTTATCCTCTCCATGCCATCCCATCATCCCCACACCTGTTAGTCCTTGCCGATGGGCTGCACACACCAGTTCTTTGGCTTCTTAATTTCTTATACTATTCTTAGCCTCCCCCTGTCACTTAGTTTTGGTCCATATTTTCTTGCCACCATTTCCCCCAGCTCCACCCACCCCCACCTCCCACCCTCAATCCTTCCCTCATTTCTCTTTGTTGATGGAATAAACTAATGGATTACAAATATGAGTGGGAAAATCTAATATAGTTTAATAAAGAGATGGAATTTGAATAGTGCCTCAATTCGAAACCTGAGAGTTAGGAAGATAAAATTCTTTGTCTATCAGGTATTCTAGTTAGATAGAACAGTAAAGGTTTAAGTTCTAAAATGGTGGAATGAGCCGAGGGCAGAAGAGCGTAACCAGATGAAAATAAGATCACAAAACTGCGTTTGCAAAACACCATGCCAGGAAACTTGAACTTAACCCCATAGTCCAGCCATTTATCATTGTAATATGCATCAGAATCATCTGGAGGAATTGTTAAAAGACAAACTGTTTGGCTCTACAATCAGAGTTTCGGGTTCATAAAGTGCTGTTGGGACCTAAGAATGCGTATTTCTAAAAAGTTCCCTGGGGATGATTCTGGGATGACACTTGAGAAGAACTGCTCTTGTCAGATCAGACAGTGGGAAAGGTCTGTGAAGGAAGCGGTGTGATCTGATCTACATTTCAGGAAGATCACAATAGTGGCTATACCAAGAGTGGATTAGGAGGAGACAGCTGGGAGCAGGGGACCACTTAGAAAGTTCTTAAAATAGTACAGGTAAAGGACAAAAGTGGCAAAGGCTATGAAAAGGAAATGTGGGGAAATTACAGAGGAAGAACCAACGGGATGGAGAGATTGACGAGATAAGAGAGATGAGGGAGAAAAAGGATGACTTGGAGGGTTTAAACCAGGATGACCAAGAGAATTGTAAAATAATTAATGGAAATAAAGAGCAGAAGTAGGTTCCAGGGGCAGGTGAATAGTGTCCTTGGGGTACAAAAGAAGCCTCTTTTGTCATTTTATAACACCTTATCTGCTTTATTGCAGGTGTTTATACAGTAGAATGCTGTTTCTTGTGTTGTCTGGTCTCTGCAACAAAAAGACTTCTGTACAGGTTTTTCATATTATGAGCTCTGCTGGGTATTCAAGTCCCCAAGAGTTAGAGAACAATTCAAGGGAAATGGGAATGAAGTCTGTTGTGTATTTTAATATGCATTTGCTTTCCTATGAATAATATCACATGGATTAATTGTCTATTTGATTAACTTCTTGCAGAGATTGTGGAGGGAAATTAAACACACAGTTTGTATATTGCTCTTTCAAGTGAATTTCTAAGTGAGAATTTTTTTAAAGGTTAGACTATCTTCTTTAGTGATGCTGAGTCTATTTTTATCAATGTAGTAGAGGTCTCATGAAAACACATAATATGCTGTACACATATTAGCTTTAAACACAACTATTCTGGTATTCATCTGCATTCATATGTGTGAATATATATTTACTATGATGGTTTCTCATTTTTGTCATGGGTATAAAAATAACAGTTCATTTTATTTGTGTAGAATGCCTTCATTTATGTGGTATTCTCATAAGCACGATCAATATTTAACAAGAAAAAAAGTGTTAATAAATTCAGAAAAAAATAACAGGAATATTTTTGTATCATTTCATGTTTAAAGATCCAAGAACAGAAAAGTGTAGAAGGATTCCCTGAACTTTAAATTCTATTTTTAAGAGGTTTTGTTGACATGCTTTCAGGTATTCTTAAATAATCATGGTAAGTATAAACCTCTGTTTGGAGAATACGAAATTACATTGATTCAAACATGGTTGTTTTTTATTATGTTTTCCCTGACTTCAAGAGCAGAGCGACTGGGTATGGGGTAAATTCATGTACATTTTAGAGGGTACATAAATTTGAGAGGACGTACTTCTGTGAATAACTGTATCAGACAGTTGTTAATATGGACATCTCCTAAATTCAAAGCAAATTTAAGATGCCTCAGTGTTACTTTGCAATTAAAAGATCCTCAAGTGTGGGCTTACGTGAGATTATCCTCATTGCCTCTTTATTAATACTGATGAAAACTCAAAACTTTAGATATTTTCTGGCTTAAGAGATGCTACCTCATGATAACTTTTATTGCTTAGTTATTGTTATTTAAATAAAACTTTAAATTCTCAGTGAGTGACAGTTTCCTTTTTTTATGATTAACTAGGAACCTAAAACTTTTCATGGATCATTGAGCTTAATATCCTTTCTTTGACTGATGTATCAGAAGCACTATAGGTGGGTTCCATTATATATCCCTCAAAGGTTAAGACCCTAGATCCTCAGGCATGACCCAGGGACCCTTTCCTTTCATAGGTATCAAACAAAATATTTGAATTTGGGGAGGGAAGAAATGATTTTATAGTTTTTAGTCTGAGCAATGAGGCAGTCATTGGTTCATTCTTTATTTCAACAAATATTTAAGGGCTACCCGATATCCTCTAGGCATTATTAGGGCTGGAATAAAGCATTTGAGAAAATTACTGTATATGACATTAAGCAGAGTTCCCCTCCTTTATGCTAAACTTACAGCTTACCATGTTACCACTGTGTTGTCACGGGCAAGAGGGGACATTTGTGTCACACCATTTTTTTCCCCAATCTGGTATTTATGGGTATTTTCAAAGCTAAACAAGGCAATGGCATGGGTTCCTTTTAGTGATCATTCATTGAAGTTCTTTTAAAATATTTCTTGTTTTATTAATCCCTAGTTGTCAAAAGCAAGTTGTTGGTTTTGTATTTGACAGGAAGGCCACACCGGCCTATACAGAGACCCACCTGGGTGCCATGTAATTATGGGAAATAAATATTTGCTGTGAAATGTATGAAATCTATGCATTCTCTTTCTTTATTTCCATTGCTGTGCCATGATACACTCAATCATATATTCCTTTATTCCATAAATTGGGAAATAATGAATAATTTAACAGCTTTGAAATTTCAGAACTTCATTCAATGGAGTAGCTTTGGTCCCTGATCTCTATTCTAATATGCTGCCAGTTATTACAAGTCATAATAGCACAATACAGGGCCCTGGATGAATATCACTCACCCAGTTTTTCCCTTGAATGGCTTCTGGGTACGAAGAAAACTATACTACATCACTGTTCTCATAATGAGATCTTTCTGCTGGATAAACAAGTTCCCCTCAGGCCCTACCTGCTGATAGAACCCAGTGAACCAAATATTTAATACTTCACAGAGGCCCCTCCCTGCCATTCTTCAATATCACATGCATTATTTTCAAGAGAAAATTTGATGCAAAGAAGTATAAAACTAAGCTACTGACTCCAAGCTCTATTGCTACAAGCTGGCTTAGTAACAAAGCCCCAAGTCAGTTTCTGGGTCCTGTGAGGTAACAGACATTTCAAAGTTACCAAAGATCGTGGAAATCTAAATTTTTGTCCTATCTGACCAATTAACGGATGGTATTCAGTGAAATTAGTGTGCCCAAGGAAACCACTGAACCAAAATGTAGTGCTTGTTCATTTGCTTGAAATAGTCATTGAAAATATTGAGTCAGGTAAGCAATAAACACGTTGTTATTCCAGTGTTTAACAGACGGCACAGTTGCTTTAAAAACACTTCTTCCACCATTAGAATGAGGTCTCATGCAGGAGAAAAACAACATAGCTAAGAAATGGTAACTTGGACAGTTCTCATGTTTGAGGATGTAAGGGTATCGAGTTTAGTTGAGTTGTATGTTTGTGAAATTTTTTGTGTGTATTTTATGCCCTGTGTTTTGGTCCCAAGTTGAATGTTATAATGTTAATAAACTTACTGTCCCATAGTTGTTGTTTTTTAACTGTTCAACAGAATGGTATCAAAAGCGTGTTCTTTATACTCAATAATTCACGTACATCACTCTAATAATGGAACTGTGCTGCCATAAGGACATTAATACAATCATAAACGGAATACTAGGAGGGTGTTAACTTTTCCTAGGGGAGTCAGAAAAGGTCTTCAGAGGGGCAGGCAAGAGATGGAACTTTGACATTAATCACGAATTCAGTGATGGAAATTCTAAAGAGAAAAAGCAGGCTAACAGTCTGTGTGGTGAAATGATGGGGTATATTTAGAGAAGTTTAGAGATTGTGGTCTCAGGATAGGTAGTAATTTTTAAAAAAGTAGTTGGAGAGGAAGGGCCATTTGCTCATTTATCTGCCCTCATGCCAAGACCAGCCATGACCTATTGATGCAATGTGTCCCCTAAACCAAGGGCAGTCAATTCCTTGACAGACAAAATAACCCCTGCCTTGGTTTTTTGGGAAAAGATGAGTTGGTTTAATCAGATTCCTCCTCCCTGAGCTGAAACAGAGGCTTAAGGTAGATACAGACCATACAGGCTGTGAGGATTATGTGCAATTCAAAGTTATAATGGGAAAGGAACTGTGACTATACAAAGAAAGCTAGTCCTAGAGAGATAAGAGGCGAGATGATGTACAAAGAGAAGCTTAGAAAAAGTAGAGAAAGAAAGAGATCCATAAGGAAAGAACCACAGAACACATCAAAGTCCCAAGGATTTAATTTTAGACTTCTTTTTAGTTTTAAGCCAAATCCCATGCATTCTCATAAAAAAAAATACCATTTTAAGTAATTTGAATGGGTTCTAGACGTTGCACTTAAAAAGTAGCATTAAATATTTCCATAATTGGAATTCTACAACAAGAAGCAGGATTTCACTTTCCGCATTATCCACTGATATTATATAACATGCATTGCTCTTGAAGGGGTCAGCAAAAGTAGGTTAATATTAATAATAAGTAATATAATAATTAATAAATAACAACAATAAAATACACTCTGTGTTTCACATACTCAAAGCTGTAAACCTACTTTTGCCCACCCCTGTATTATTTGTTTAGTGGTTACACATAAATCACTCCATAAATGCATCGTAATATTGTAGATACTTAATTTGTTTTAACTTTCACTTTAATATGTATACTGGAATCAAGTAATTTTATATATATTTTGTTAAAATTTCTGAATTTGTCTTTAGCTTGAACATCGTAAGGAGGATTACTGGGTCAAAGAGTATCCTACGTTTTGTCAAATTGCTTCTGAAGGGTTTGCACCAATTTATATTCCTGTATGCAGAGCGTGACACTATCCATTTCAGATCATCCCGGATATATGAACTATATTTCTACACCATTGCACTCTGCTTCATTCAGTGTCCATTCTATGCTTGCTGTACCTGCTTATTAATCCACAAACAAAGCAACAAACAATGGTGACCCCGGTGAGATTCTCTCCAGGTTATGTATTCTTGCACACTTTTCCTTTAATTTCCAAGTATACAGTGATCGCTCCGAATCTATATATCCATTTGGGCTCCTCTTTGGTGATTTTCAAAACTTTCATCTATTTGTTAATATGGGTTAAGTTCTAAAGGCAGTGAATTCTTATTCATTGTGGCTGCTGATGGGAAGAAGGCTTGCTTATACATTTTTGTCCCTGTGTGTCTTACCTCAACCTGTCAGGTCATAATTGGGGACGTCTTCTAATACAGTTCACCTTTGTTGCTAATGAAAACGTTTTGATATCTATCACTTCATTAGGAAACACTGAGGAACAACTTTAAACCCTTAAACTTACACACTTACACAAGGAAAATTACAACAAAAAACCCCCCCACACTTTATCTTCTCACAAGCATTTTTATATAACAGATAAATCTAAAATCTAACCAAAAGGCAAATGTTAAAAAATAAATCAAAGGAGTATTAATATAAAGTTATCACCCTACAATAATGGCACAGCATTCATGAATAATAGGTAAGATATCAGTTTTTATGTTAAATTGTGAACTCATGTATACTTGTAAATTTAAAATTATATCACTTGTTATTTTGAATTTCTCCCCGAAATATATTTATATATATATATATATATTTTTTTTTTTTTTGCAGAGAAAGAAGGGGAGGAGGAGAGCAGAAATGCAGTACCCCATATGAAATGAAATAGTTTTACTTAAACAATTAATTTTGAGAACAGAATCATGTGGCAAAACCCTAACAAATGCATTTCCTATATGATTTCTTCCTCATGGCTTCCAGCCTTAGATGAGCCAAGCATTTGCAGTAAAATAAGACAAATCAGTTAAGTCCATGCATTCAAGTCTCTAAGGTTGAAACCTTCTCTGTGCCAAGAACAGTGGGGCCTCATTCCTATTTTCCCCTAAAAATTAGCTTGAGAACTTTTATACTCCATCTACTTCTGTTGTTTTCTTTCTGAGGGAAACTCAGGAAGATGGAACAACAGGGGCTGTTTTATGTGCCAAGGATTTGAGTTCTGACCTTATCAAACGGGCTCTAATTTGTTTTGAAAGGAAGGGAGCAGTGATTCCCTAGAGTTATCCCATGGTTCTACTTTCAGCTCCCTCTGTGTTCCTGGCTCCAATTAATAGCGTGCAGCGTAAGGACATCAACATTGACAAGTTCGCTGAGATTGGAGTCAGTGGGTCCAACTGGGGCAAGTCTGAGGGTGTACCTTCCATAAACAGGGACTGCAAATCCTTGGCTCCCTCATGAGAAGTTCACGACTTAGAACTTTAAATGATTTTGGTAATTCATGTCCACTAATGGCCTCTAATTAAGGCACAACCTTTTAAATAAACTGACAATTATGTGAAGTACAAACAGAAAGATAATTCTTTAATGGGCTGTTTAGTCCTAAAGACATTAGACATTCTCTTCATTCCAAACAGTCACATATATTGTTAATGTTTGTTTCACATTTATTTAAACACATACATTCATTCTGTGGTAATTTTGAATAGACTCTCTTATTAAAATGTATTTTAAGCAAGCAAAAATGGGGATAACAGGATTTTTAAAAGAGAACTACTAGCAAGCAACAAGACCAATTTGATATCCATAAAAAAGCTTGTACATTCTTTTTTTTTAAAGATTTTATTTATTTATTTTTAGAGAGATAAGAAGGGAGGGAGAAAGAGAGAGACAGAGAACCATCAATGTGTGGTTGCCTCTCACATGCCCCCTACTGGGGACCTGGCCCGCAACCGCGGCATGTGCCCTGACTGGGAATCTAACTGGCGACCCTTTGGTTCGCCGGCAGGAGCTCAATCCACTGAGCCCCACCAAAAGTGCTCCTTGTACATTCTCGAAAGGAGATAAATTATGTACATTCAAAACTTGATTCTATAGTACAGATTCTTTTTCTGTGCATAATGAATGCAGTGAAGGGACTATTATACCATGTTTGCCTCGATACTTGATCTGATTATAATATATACACATTATTTTATCTGATATCTAAGTATATTTGTATACTCTATTCAACTTCTATTTTGTGGAAAGTACTTAATACTGTTGTATTCTTCCTCCAGGGTTCTACTTTGCTACTTGACTCTTATAAAAGGTAATATAAGTGTCAAATTAACTAACAAAATAAAAATATCAACAACCCCAAATAAATGTGACACACTTTGGGGTCAATCCAAGTACATATATTCTTTGTATACCTAACATTAATGGATGTCATATTTTTGAAAAATCACTGCATTATAGTTCATTTCTAATTCAAGAGTTTAGACTTACAAGTACATATTAATTCATGATTATTTAAACTTCTCTAGATAATTGACAACTTTGCAGCTAAGCCTAGCTTCTGGAGGTTTGCCTGGCACTCAGCCTTCTAGTCGCTTTCCCAACTTCCCATATGTGACAGATGCCCTTCCAGCTGTTGCCCTGATGCTGAATCCCACAGTGGGTGGGTTGGTGTATGTTTTAAAGCCATGCGGGAACTTCGAGTGGAGTTCCCTGAAAATCCAACAGTTTCTTCCACTGCTCCAACCACTACTGGTTTTCACAGCCAGAATTTATGGAAATTTATCTTCTTGGTGCTGGAACCCTGGACTGTGCTGCTTAGGTTCGGGCTGGAATCACTCACTTCCAAGGTACCCCTCCCAATTTTTATCTGCGACATATGAATGTGGGACCACCCATACCTGTTCCTCTGCCTCTGCTGCCTTTCCAGTCCACACAGTGCCTCCATGTCTCTGCCTCTCTTACCCATCTGGATGAATGTGGCTTCCTGAAATCCTTGGTTGTTGGACTTCAATACAGTTCAATTTTCTGACATTCTGGGTATTATTTGTTTCGAGATTTAGCCGTAATTCTTTTTGTGGTTGCGTGAGGAGGTGAAGTGTGTCTACCTACGCCTCCATCTTGACATGAAGTCTCAATTCTAGGGTAATTTTAATAGAGATCAATTACTCACTCCCTGGGCTATCTCCTCTTCCCTCCACATTCAGTGTCTCTTCTATCCCTAGCCTAATAGTGATGGTTAGATGTGATAAGGAGACTTAATGCCTCCTTACTTCAGGTAAAACTACCAACTTGACTTATCCCTGTAACCTAAGCCTATGATTTGAGTAGGGATTATTTTATTTCAGTTCTGCACAGCATGCCTGAATATATTGAAGGATGGTCAGAATCAAAGCAGCCGAATATTTTAGAAATGCTGTAATCAAGCTTTGTGACTTCGACTCTTCCCTCATCACCATAAGAGGATATTTTCAGTATCCATACTGAGAAACATGTCGAAGACAACTGAGACGTAAATACTTCTGCTTCATCCTCTGCATAGTAACTGAGTATTAATTACTTTGCCACTGCTGTTTTCCTAGCTTATATTCACTAAAATTATTTTATTTGAGGGAAATAATAAAGGTAATATCATTAGTAACAAATGTACAACATTCAATCCTTCCTTCATTCTTTATTTCCTTCTTTCCAGGTGCATAGATGTATAAACAATACAATATGATTCTGTCCTCAGTGAGCTCACGCTTTAATGGGAGGGACACAAGTGACTGTAATACTATATGATTTATTACTAATGGTGATAGGATATAAATAGAATACTTTGGGACCACTGATAACAGAGAATGGTTCAATGACCTCTAATCTTACTGTATATTCCTAGAACATCTAGTAGAGGGAAAAATCTCTAGATTGATACTAAACTAATTATCAGCAAAGTATTACACTGATAGCCATTGAATCTTTTAATAACTGGCATTTGATTCACTTTTACATAAATATTAAACTCTATATGATTTAGTTATTTGGGGTAAAAGTTACTATGGGTTATATTTCTGACTACCGTAACAACTGAACCTGTTGGACACTGCAATGAACAGGGCTTGAAACAGATGACTTCATAATTAAAATATTAATGAAGAGAAAAGAAATATGGATTTTTTTAATCAAAAAGTCATGCAGATGGGAAAAAGGTTCTACATCTAATAATCACTAATAAGAAAGTGAAAACCATGATGATGATGATGATGATGGCAATAACGATGAGAATTATTTTGTTTATTAGAAACAAAAAAGAATGGCAATCAATGTAATAAAGATTGTGGTAAAAAATCACATATTCATAAACTGAGGGGGTAATTAGCTATTTACATCATAAAATAGATTTATTCTTTCACTCACTCAACAAATATTTGATGATTGCCCATTAGAATAACAATAATAATAACTACTATGTATTGAGAACTTATAATGTGCTAAACACTCTGCTAATAGCTCTGTGAGTAATTTCATTTAATACTTAGAAAATCCTATATATTATACTTTATTATTATGTCCATTTTATATTTGTACCCCAGGATAGCAGTTTACGCATATGAAACCAGGACACAAACACAGCCTGAATCACTGTAATCCAAGGTGCCAGGAAACACGATCAAGACTGCATACACAGCGGTAAACAAAGACATGGTAGCAACCTTCATGCAGTTATACCTACTGTGAAGAGAGATATTTATCATGTAAAGCAACAAATGTACATTTAATATTACTCATTACAAAAATGGCACCAAAGAAGGGTCAGTAATATGCAAGGGAAGACTGGTTCCTTTAAACTGCAGAGTTGAGGGAGGTCTCTCTAAAAGTGGAACACTAAAATTGATCCCTGAAAAATAAGAACCCAGAACAGGAAAATGCAGGAAGTGGGACATCCACGACACTTAAGACGGCATGTATAAGAGAGTTTATTTGCTCTGTATGGCTGTGGATTAGAGAATCCCAGTTACAGAGGTGGGCAATACGGAGATCATATTAAGAAATGTGGACTTTAAGTGCAGTGGAGGTAACCACAAGGAAGTGGAAGAGACAATTATGCATTCCAAGAGCAGGAAGCTGGGATGTGGAAGACAGACAAAGTGGCATGTCACATTTTTAAGTTGAGGAACAGGATGGATAACAGCACGGTTTACTTAATCGGGGAGGTTCTTCTGAAGAAACGATGTGTCTCCAAGAACACCAAGAATTTAGCTCAGGACATGGAATCAGGTGCAACTCTTTTGAAAAATTAGAAAAAAGCATCCGTAAAGAGCCCGAAGGGATATCTTTGGGCCTACAATTTATCTCCATTAAAAATTCAAACAATGAAGATGCTATGTACTAATAAATGAATGTAGTTAGAAAGTCAAAGCAATCTGAAAGGCAACAATGGGAACTCATGGAAGGACAAGAACTTACATTAATTGAAACCATACTAAACCATGCTTAGGAAGGCCCATTTCAAGTTGGAATAAAACATTTAGGGTATTATATAATGAAACAGATTCCTTTATTTACTAAATTTATTATGTATATATATACATTTTTATTCCAACTATAAAAATAAGCTGTATACATGAAGTAAAAAAAGAAGGTATAATATAAAAAAAGATAAATAAATAAATTTAAAATGATAGAATATTTCATGTGATATTTTCCATCTTTGTTAACATTCTTTAATCCTGGGATTGTGTTTATGTATGTGTACACATACACAAAGACACTCAGGCACACACACACACCCCCTGTTGGAGGAAATTCACTTTTGAATGAGCACTATCAAGTACATTTTTTTGTTCTTTCTTCAGGCTTTAATCTTCTGATGGCATTCATGTTAAGTCAAAAGGGTAATTGTGCTTTCAACCTGCAAACAGGTTAAAAATCGAGGAGTCTTAATTCATAATTTAATATCTATGCCCTGGAATGGAGGAAGAGTATGAAGGACTAAATATTACACAGTTAGGATAGAAACCTGGTCACCCTTCTACACAGTTTTCTTACCTACCCAATTAGGTTAGAGACCTGTTCGCTCACCCTCACCTACGCCACTAATGTCCGCCCAACTGGAGCTTTATCCACAGTGAGCTCTTGAAATTTTTTGGTGAGTTTTAACCATTTACCCTTCATTTTTCTGTTTCTTCTATAATATGGTAAAAATAAATTACCCCACAAGTTAAATCCCAATTAGAATGAACTGGGACAAAGATGTAGAAATTATAATACTTTCAATTGCCCACTGATGTAATATACTCTATGCCTCAAAAGTTAGGTGTTATGGAATTTTCATGAAAAGGCTGGATGAATAACTTAAGGTTAGAACATTAGAATTATGGGTCCTTGACTTTGGAATCCCATAATCATATAATTTAAAATCGAATAACATGAGAGCAGGCTAACTTAAGCTTGAGACCTTTATATGACCTAGAAAGTGTTTTTCTTTTTAAAGAAAACAAAACAAAGCAGGATACAACATCCATCTAGCAGATAAACTAAATTATCAGA
The DNA here is from genome assembly GCA_004026545.1 of Mormoops blainvillei. Taxonomy (NCBI): domain Eukaryota; kingdom Metazoa; phylum Chordata; class Mammalia; order Chiroptera; family Mormoopidae; genus Mormoops; species Mormoops blainvillei. Next base: position 58,786 of record PVJD01004308.1, on the reverse strand, counting down.
TAAAGTAAATAGCACATTAACAACAAAAGTGAATGTAAAACAATATCAGAATAAAAGCACAGTCCTTGAAATTTAGCTTTTGTTTAAAAAACATCACTATTATCCTTTTGTTCTTATAGTTTCAAGAACCACTTTAAAAATCTCTCTCTCCCTACCTCTTTATTCATCCCTCTTCCTCCTCCTTCCTCACTCTCCCTCCCCAGCCAGTAGCTTCTCCCCAGTCAGAAGGTGGCACAGTATTTGGTAACCACCACATGGATTTCTATAGGGGTTCTTAAGCAACCAAAGATAAAAAGAGAAACTCTTCTCCTTTCAACAACATAGATAAATCTGGAGCGCATTAATGCTAAGTGAAATAAGCCAGTCAGGGAAAGACAAGTACTATATTATTTCACTCATATGTGGAATCTAATGAACAAAATGAATTAACAAGCAAAATAGTGACAAACTCATATATAGAGAGCAGGCTGACAGCTGTTGGGAGTGGGGGACAGTGCTACACAGGCAGAGTTATTAAGCAAAACAGAAAAAAAGAGAAAAAAACTCAAGGGCACAGCCCTGGCTGGGTAGCTCAGTTGGTTAGGGTGCCGTTCTTATACGCCAAGGCCGTGAGTTTGATCCCCAGTCAGGACACATACCAGGATGAACCAAAGAATGCATCAATAAGTGGAACGACAAATCAGTGTTTTTCTCTATCTCAAAACAATAAATAAAAACATTTAAAAAAACAACTCATGCACATGGACAACAGTGTGGTGATTTCCAGAAAGAGGAAGAGAGGGGTGAGGTGGAGGAGGGTAAAAGGGGGGATAAATGATGATTGGTGAAAACTTGACATGGAACGGTGAACACACAATACAGTGTACAGATGATGTGTTGTAGAACTGTGTACCTGGAACCTGTGTAATTTTGTTAACCAGTGTCATCCCAATACATTCAATAAAAGGGAAAAAATAATGTTATTAGCTTATACTTCCTGGGTGTTTATTATATGTAACACACAACACAAATAATTTCCATCCATTTAATCATCAATGCAATTATTGAAATAGAAAGATAATTTTATACTCTCCATTCTCCAGGTGAAGAATGGAGAGTTTCAAGGGTCACAGTGCAGGAAAGCAGGGAACCAGACAGGTAAACTGATCTGTCTGACTCAGAGTGCCTGCTCTTCTGTACCCAGTCATCAGCGGAAGTACCCTGGCTAATGTAAATAACTTGTAATTAATATGGGGGTGCAGCTGTCTTTCTGAATTAGTGTTTTCAAGTCTTCTGATAAATACCCGAAACAGGAACTTCTGGGTTGTATGGGTGAAATACCTGAAGCATATTAAGAGGTACAAGCTTGCAGCTATAAAAGAAATATGTCACGGGGATGTAAAGTATAGCATGAGGGATACAGTCAATAATATTCTAATAACTTTGTATGGTATCTAGGCTGATTTTGATGATCATTTTGTAAGGTATATAAATGTAGAATCACTATATTATACACCTGAAACTAATATAGCATTGTATGTCAACTATACTTTAATTAAAAATACATGGTCTTAACGCCCAGTCTGTGACTTTATTTTAAAGGCAAATGTAAGTCTCATGAAAAACTGACCATTATGCAAAATCTTCTTTTCCCTTTATTTCTGTATTTGAACAATGCGAACTATGATGATACCCTTCTAATGTAACATATCTCTGTTTTGGTTTTACTACTGCCTGTGTTGCTGTTTTCATGGACCAAATAAGAAAACAGTTTCTCCAAATGGAATATCCCAAAATCAGCATGGAAAGAGCTAGTTTAAAAAAAAAATTCTTGGCAATATAGTGGCATTCAATTATAATTACAACTTAATAAGAAACATGCTTTTTCCTCTCAGCACTTATTAATCAATATTTTACTGGATCCCCTCATTAGAATCCTTCTAATAAGAAATGCAACATGCAAAATGATCTATGATACCATGTGTGGGTGATATTTCACAAGAAGCCATAACCTCAATTTACTGTTTATTTCTCACAGTAATACAGGCAGTCTTAAGCATTTGGTTATATTTTGATATATAAATCATATGAGAATTTCCACTAGTAACATAATTTTGAAATCTGATTTCCTAATTATAAGTTTACCAAGAATAAGTTACATATAAAATCATTATTAATCTTATTTTTTATTTCTGTGATATGGCGTTCTTTAACTTAGCCAAACAGTGGCTTAGAGAAATATAACATTTATTTTATAGTAGAGCAAATTTTTATACTAAATTTGGTTTCCGCTCTAAATTTGACTAGAAAGTCAGATTATGGAAACTCATAATGGATACTTTCTTAAAAACCAACTTCCTTTCTATTCGAATTAAAATGTACTGATTACTCAGTAGAGAAAGAGTAGAAATATTTGTTTAAATGTGCTCAGAAAGTATGTTTTCTTTTGTAAAATGAAACTTCAAACAGAATTCACTATTGCTAGGTAGATTTGAGCTGTACTTTTTGTTAGAAATAGAAAAGGCTTACACCATAAACTCCTTGAAGAGCTGCCAAATTAGGGTCATAGAAGTCTGGGCCTTAGAGCGGATAGCAAAAGAAATCCAATTTGAGTCTGACAAAGAGAAGCTGAGCTCTAACATGTGCAATCTTTACTGTGCGGGTGGTGGGGAAGGAGACAGGCAAATTATTTGATATTTACCATCAGTATATTGCCAGTGGTGTTATGACATCAAATAACTTCTTAGTTTGCATCCCTGCATATACTGAGTCCCATGGGAGAACTTAAAAGATGGCATTTGTGCCATGACGAGCAGATTTAGTTTAAGAAAAATAGGCCATTTGCAAAGCTGACCTCCACTTCTGCTCTATCTAGGAAGGAAACCCAAAGAACACCTCTGGAATTGTGCCCACATATGTTTATTATTTCTTCTTAATATAGCCCATAAATGCTAATAGCTTCTCTGTGGGGAAATGTCATTACAATTAGAGCCCTCGATTGGAAACAGGGTACATAGATTTGGGAACAACTTAATTTCTACAAAGACGTAACTTTGACGTTGTTATATTCACTGACTTAAGTCAAGGAAAGCTTAGAGTGATGCCTGATTTCTAAAATTGAGTATCAGGGGGACCCAGCCTGAGTTAGGTGAACAATGATGCATAAAATGAGTGAAAACTTCGAGGATATTATGGGATGTGAACTAAATCAGTACACGGAGAAAAATGAAGGTAACACAGTCTTAATTCTTCAAGTCAAGTTTTAACCTTCTTTGCTTTTTCAATTGACAATTGGTTGAAGCTGTCCTCCTTTACCTAATAACATTCATTGTTATCCAGCAATTTTAAAACACAACAAAAAAAGATGACAGAAAGGAGATTCTTCTTAGGGAAATTACATGCAGGTTTTCTGTCACTTGCTGTAATTCATGTACACTTAATATCACTAAAAGAAAATAGTTCCCTGTACATTTGCTCCTCCACATAAAGTGCTTTCACTGAAAAGTGACATAGGACACAAGAACTATTCCGACATTGACCCTTAAATGATCTGGGAAATCCCCAGTTCAAGGACTGAATTTAAATGCTGGGTATAATAAAGGCTTTCACAAATGCTGTCAAAGGAATTTCTGTTCTATTAAAACAAATGAAGGATACATTGCTTTCTGGAAATATTTCTATCCTTCTCCGTCACCTTTAAGCATACTGCTCTCAAAATAAATTCCCCTGGGACTAATTTTCCTTATAGAAATTACAGCCAGAGAAGGTATAACAACATGTTATCATAAAATAAACCATGAAGCTCTCTCTGTAAGTCAGCATCCTAGCACTGAAAACTTGGCAGAAAGAAGACATCCCCCGAGGAATTGTGTGAGAAATTTTGATGGGATTAAAACATGCTGCATGACATATGGTATATATTTTTAACACATATAATAGGAGAAATAAATTGGAAGAAGCATCTAAGCATTAATCCCCTAACTCCCACATCTCGTGCCATCCCTTATGAATTTATCTCTTTCAGTTTGTCATGGTAATGTAAGCATGAAAGGATCTCTCCTACCTTCAGGAATTCAACTTTACAAAGGGAGATAAAATGTCACTATTATTTATCTGCATCGTTTAAGATGCTGCTTTTGTACAGAATAGAGAGATGTAAACACATAACTGCAGCAACCTCAATGTAGACTGTCGAGCTCAAATCAGTTTTTCTAATATTTCTTACCAGGTCTAATATCTTTCCCTGCACTGAAGTTATGTAGCACATCAGGGCAGACTTTGCCTAAAAAATTTATTGGGTGCTAACAACATAACTAGATAAATTGCAAAAACTTTCAGAAACATGCCATGCCTTCTCTTCTAAAAGGAAATAAAATAAAAAAGCAAATAAATGTGTTTTGCTCTCCATATTTTCAAAGTATTCCTGTAACCTGTTCAAATTTTATTTCACATGTTACAGCAATGTAAATCTGCCTCTTCTGAATTTATTACTCTCAATTAGTAACTTATACTAGTAGGAGGACATAAGCAAACTGGGCAGTTCTCCCAAATTTATCATTATGAGGCCAACGTGCAACATATATAAACATATAGCAGATTCATATTACGTGTGGATATCAACTCACTCAACCTCTCAAACATCTGCTCAACATAAAATGGAAATTTAAAACGTACACATCTCATACTGCTGTTTTCAGGAGTAAATGAGCTGAGGCAGGCAAATACGTAGCATAATATCTACCATATTATAAGTTCCCAATAAATGTTAACTATCATCACCATCTCATATCACCACCACCGCCACCATCATCGTCAACAAAACAAGGCCTTGTGGAACTGAGCTCCATAAAAGAGAAGTTACTCTGTGGTAAATGGCACAGTGTCAAGCATGCTCAAGTATTTGTGACCAAGCTATCAGGCTACCTATCCTAGGACTGCAGCGTTGGCTTCATCTTCATTGTACAGATGGAAAAATTGAGGCTTCACAATGACAGAGTCACGGGGAATTAGTGAAATCAGCGAGGAAGGTGCTTCTTTGCTGAGTCCTACATAAAATGCTGTGCCTTCTTTTTTATGTTCACAACTCAGAAGTTCAAAAGAATATTTAGAAAACCAATCACAACAAAACTGTTGTCACTCTTCGTTGATTTACTTGCATCATTTTGGCCTTCGATATTACTGTTGTGTACTAGTTAAGCATATGTAGTTTTAATGTAAGCTGCCAGAAATTGTTGGTGTAAAAAAAATAAATTCACTAACTACTCACACAGCATATTTTTAAAGGAAGATTATGCTGGCCCGTGAAGGAAAATGTAGGGAGCTTTAAAAGAGGAGATTACAGGCCATAAAATAATTAAAATGCTTCAGATATTTTATTGGGTTGATGTGGAAGTTGGTAGGTTGGGAGTCATATGACACCCTTCAAAGGGTAAGAAGGAAAATACAGAATTCTGTTCCACATTAGGAAAACTGGAACAAAATATTTCAGGAGAACAAACAACATGAGTGTTCTTTAACACACACACACAAATATCTTAATATTGACAACTCAAAAAATTAACTTCATTTCTTAAGAAAAGGGGTGTTGTAGCATTAAAAACATCTCAATTATTTTTAAAATCCAATGGCATAATCTCCAAGAGCATTCTATTCTATTAAAAACACCTGAGATTCATTTTCAGAAACTAAATTAATAATAAGAAACTAGGAAATTATAATACTTTTATTATTTTTCATATGGGGGTTAAAAATGAAAAGGAGTGAATTCAAACATGTATCACAAGATACAGCTTTATTTTAAAGAACAATTCCCAGTTTCAGGTTTTTTCCTCAAACATGATATTTTAGATTAAAATATCAATTGCATCTTTTGTGATTTCACAGCAGCATAATATCTTGACTCCTGTCACTGCTGAGCTGCCAACACCAATTTTGTATTTATTTCAAGGTGACTTTGGAATGTTTCATCTATCTTATACAGGATTATTCTGTTTCTGCTCCAGTGTTTTGACTTGTTCCCCAGTCTCATCATACTTTTTTTATAAGTCCACCATGTATATTCACACGCCTTGAACTGGAACATTTATTTTTTCCATGATTATAATCTTATAACCCACCTATAGTTTTAAAACATTTAAAACTTGTACTCACTTGCATTCGCTCTTTGCCTCCCTCCCTCTCTTTTATACACACACTTGTTCAGAAACATCTATACATGCACACACGTATACATATTGATGTATATATATATATATTCCATTTTGCAATGTATATAATTGTTTCATACAAGATGTCTCTCAATAGACTATCACATCCAATAATATAAATCATAAACATAAATTGTAGCTTGAAAAGGTTACATATTAAAACCGGTGGCATTTGTTCTATTTATTTCTTGCTTAGTTAAGAGAGAACTTGTATCTTTTCCCAGGAAATATATCCAATATAAGAAGCTATTCCTTGGTCAGAATCATTTAAATTTTTGATTCTTCAGTTGTCAAATTTCTTTTCTTCCAGTCACTCTGTTCTCATGGTAAACTCTAGATAAATACACATGGATATATCTCCCCACTTTTGCTTTTTCATATCCAGCCTAAGCTCAAATATATTGTCCAATTTTAGATGAGATTTTTATCAAGCTATCTTCTAATCACCAGCTAAATACAAACCCAACTGTTTTATACCGAACAGCTCTACATGTGATTTTCATTGATATCATATATTCAATAGCTTCTTTGCATCCATTTACCTTTTACCTGCGTGTAATTTTTCATGTCTCTTAAAGCATTCACCTCCTTAAACCCATAACTTCGATTTCAGCCCCCGATAAAGGCCCTAGCTGCTCTCACCTAGATATTCTAATCACACCTTTCCTGTTCCCCAGACTAAACCCATCTAAATCATTGATACGAAATGATGTGCTGCAAATCTCCAACTTGATCAAAAACTTGAATCACTAACACCTGAGATTCAAATGCCATTGAGTATTAGGGTGCAGTCAATACTCTCAGTGCTTAGTTTCCTCGTGTGTCAAATGAAAATAAAAATAACACCTGGCATAAGGAAACAATAGAACCTAATATGAAATGATATGGAATGCAAATGGTAATTGAAAAATAAAATAACCAAGTTGTATACTTAGCCTATAAGACATACATTGTGTCAGAGCATGTCAGAATATTTAGCCTCTGGAGGAAGCCTCACCATATTTATTTGAAGTGTCCTGAAATCAATGGGTCCACTCTCAATTGTTTATTATATCTATTCTTTGTGTTTGAAGCAGCCGAGTTTTATCAAAATAACATCTTTAAAAATTCAAACTTGACAAATTCAAATAATATGATGAAGTATTTAACTCAATACCCCTAGACCAGTAGTTTTCTAACCCTTTCAAAAATAAAGACAAATCACATGGGATTATGGTCCAGATTACATGAGGAGTTTGTCTGAAGTGCTTGCATTGGTTTCTGCTACTCGGCCATACGGTAAATACACACACACACACACACACACACACTCACACACGCACACCTCCCCATCTCTCTCTCCCTCAATATTAATTATTTTGGGCATTGTTGACATGCTTGGGACATTTTTTTGGCCTTATCTTCTGTTATCCAAATCTTATGCTCTGTACGTTTCTTTTACTATTGCTTTACTTTAGACTATTTTTAATCTCCTTGTTTACATCAATATCCATTTTAGAATATGACAACCAGATAAATTTTGAAATTTCACTATCTTATTATCTAACAGGGACAGTTTTAATCATTGGGATAATATTTTTCTCTTACCCATCTCTTCAGACAATTCACTTTCCTATATTCCTAATTGGGTTTATCAACTTTTATAAACATCAGTTAACTAATAACTACCTTAGACATGTTAGCTCACTTTCTTGTGGTTTCCCAGAAAGGTGAGCTGTCTCAGAAAATGAACATTTTTAAATTTCTTAAATTATTCTTTGGGACAAGAAAATATAGATTATTTCTGGTTATTACACCTTATCTTAACTTAAAATTTTACAGTATGTAAGAAAGTATTTACCAGATCAATAAGAAACTACATTAATAAGCCCTTGCTGGTGTAGCTCAATGGATTTACTGCCGGCTTGCAAACCAAAGGGTCGCTGGTTCGTTTCCCCAGTCAGGGCACATGCCTGAGTTGCAGGCCAGTTCCCCAGTAGGGGGCGTGTGAGAGGCAACCACACACTGATGTTTCCTTCTCTCTTCCTAAAAATAAATATTTTTTAAAAAGTAACTACTTGAATCTCACTATAAGAGCTTTAAATTTAAGAGAGGTATTCAAAATAAAGAGATCATCAATATATTAACTGAAGTAAGTTCCCTGTTGGAACATGAAGTATTTGTGATTTGTAATTAAAATAAGGACTGGATTTGCCCAGTTGAATTTTGGGACTGACGCACAAACATATACTTGTATGCAAGACAAGTCATAAACATTTCAGTATGGCAGTGGATAACTTTAAAATTCCATAAGATTTTATAATCTACAACCTTGTTTAAAACTGCATGGTATTATACAGTGTCTCATGTGTGGAAATTTGTTTAATGAAAACTGAAGAACCAACAAAGTAAAAAATCAAAAGAAAGAGAAAAAGGGCATTTTTGGCAGACAAAAGAGACAATCAAGAGCAACAATTTTGAATTTTTAAAAATTCTCCTAAATAATTAGTATGCTCGATTGCTTATTTATTGGTTTATTCAACCAGACCTGTAAAATTTTTATTTCCCCTTATGCCCTGGCTACTAGGAAACTCAGAGAGAAATCTGGTTCTCAACTACAGAAACCATATTATAGTTCTTAAACATTTTTTGCTTCTCTTTTCTCCATAGCCCTGACTTTGTATTTTAACCACCATATTTTATGCATGTTGTTAAAAAGAATCCATTTCGAAATCATTCCAGAGTCACCAAAGTCACACCTCACCTGCTCCACTCCCTATCTCTATCATCTCATTTTCTAGCATTTCCCCCAACTAAAATCACTCATTGCTTTTCCGTAAACACGCAACATGCTTCACCTCAGGCCACTGCATTTGCTGTTCCCTACCTGCAAGTCTCTTTTCTGCATATAACTACTGGCTTTCCTCTTTATTTCCTTTAAATTTTCTCGAAAGTCCACCTATCAGAGGGGTTATCTTTGACAGCCTTTAATAAAACATATAATCTATGCATCTTGAATTATTAACTATAATATGACTCTTCATTGTACAATAAAATATACTTGACAAGTCAAAAAAGTAAAAAGAATATATAATCTACACCTGCATAGATATACATAAATATATCTATGTATATATCATATGTATATACTCACATATATGTGATAAACATATGTGCCCAATCTCCACATATACACCATACTCTTATCTTCCATACATAATTTTTCTTCATAAAATTATGACTATCAAAACTATAAGTTCCATTAGAGTCAGGACTTGCTTTTGTGTTTCTTTGTTGGTTTCTTTCTTCTACTCTATTAACAGCACACTGAACACAGAAGATACTCGACATTTGTTAAATGTAAAAATAACTAAATAGATAAATAAAAGATATAGAATCTAGACACATGAATTATATACATTGACTTACTATTATAGAAGAAAAGAACGTAAATTCAAAAATAACAAATGCTCTAGTGCTTTGTCTTTCAACATACAAATTAACTTCACCCTAGTTGCAAAACAGAGGTTATAAAATTCAATTTAATTTTGTCTTCTTGCTATTGCAGCTTAATTTAAATTCCTCCCCAATTTTACTTTCCCAAACTTTGAATCATTCCAGAAAATAAATGATCACAAATAAATGTTCCCTGGTTTAGAATGTACATGGTTTTTAGGAAAAATAATGCGTGTCTCATAAGTAAGATGGAATCGAGTTGGCGCAAACCAAGCCAAATGACAGGTAAAATGAAGGGATTCTCATTAAAAGCCATGTTTTCTCTGATGGGGGATTTTGGAGTCCTGAAATTCTGTAATAACATTATCTGTTACAGGAGATTAGGCAAATGAGAACCAATTAACCCCCTGGACCACAGCCAAGGAACCACTGCAGACACAAACAGAAGTTTACTTGAAAGTATCAAAGAAAGCCCTTGGTCTTATCTGAACACCTTTCTTTTTCCTTGTGGAAATCTTATTTTTAATGATATAATGAAGATAAATAAATCTTAATATTCTAGATATCATGCAGCAAAAGGAATGAGAGAACAATACTTCAGAAAAAAACTGGAGGGAAGATAGAATGGCTTCTGGTGTTATTTGAGTAGAAATCATTTTCTTCTTTGGGTTTAAAAGAATAGTATTTTCAAAACGAATAGCATTCAAAAGAGTAGCATTTTCAGCCCTCAGTAAACTGGCTCTCCAAAATTTTGTCTATAAGCCATAGTTTAAAGGTTGAATGATTTCTTCATCTTTTTCCAACAAGTGAGAAGAAGCATGGATTAATGCCCATCCTACTCTCATAAAAGTTCATTAACTTGGACATCACTAGGATGCTCATCAAATACTGTTAATCGTTTAGTGAAATTTTTCTTATGCATATTCTCAATTACCACTTTTTTTATCACACCCTTTACAACTGCTTGTTTCCGTAAGTGGCATGATGAACCCAAGAGGCAAGTGTGGTGATGAAAGGACCAATGAGAGAAATGTCATCTTCTCATTAATCGGTTAGAGGTTGAGGTACCTCGAGAAGAGCATGAGTCAGCAGTTCTTATGTGCAACTAGAATCTACATGTCTAAGTTATGTCGTTTGTGCATGAGTTTCTAAATTATTATATAAAAATAATTACCATAACACCTCAAGAAAAGAGATGTCATATATGATGATGTATATGACGATGATGTATAAAATTTCCTATGTGTTTTACACTACCAATTTAAAAAAGCATTTTTATATAAAATGGGTACACTTGGGAATTCCTTTATCTTTATTTCTTATGCCATTTCTTTATTTCACTGTTTTGGCATTTGGAACAAGTTATACATGCGTTTCAAGACTATTGCTCAGCATTAATGAGAAAATATTAGGCCATTGGGAACTTCTAATCATAACTAAAATATTGTATCATATTCATATAAGATTTTGACTTATTATCTATTCTTTTGATAATCTGAAATCCATTCTTCACTATTGTAACCTATAATTGCCAAAAGAAATACATATTTTGATCTGAATTATTCCAAACATGGAATGTGAGTCTAATTCATATATTGCCTAATAACTGGAAAATGGTTAAATAACTGAGATTCTGATATAAAAGTCTTATTAAAAGGTAACACAGAGTGCTGTCATTGTTAATGGGATGTAACCGAGATGCTATAATGCATTATTGCACTTCTGGGTCATAATATCCTCTCTATAATTATTTAAGAATATTCATAAGGCAAAAATTTCAAATAATCTCAGTTCAATGTCAAAATATCTGTGACAGTTTTTCTTCCTCCTGTTTAATGTTCACTGCTACCAGATTCCTGATGCAGATAGAACATGTTCTTAGAATCCAAACTTCCCTCTCACTCTTTTAGTTTTTAATCATTGTGTGTGAGTAGGCCATACAGTAAGATACAAAATGTAAAACGTACGAAAGTGTCTAAATTGAAAAGAAGTCTCACTCCAATATCCCCAGCCAACTAGTCCCCATTGCTAGGGGCAACATCTTAACGATCACCCTGGTTTCCGTGTGCGTGTCTCTGGGTGGATGTATGTGAGCATACCCTTTCCCCCGGGTAGGAGCATACTACGTTCATTTTTTGCACTCTATTCTTTCACTTACCAATACATTTTCAAGATCTTGCCATACTAGTACATATAGAGTTGTATTTTTCTTTTTCATAGATGAACCGTGTTCATTTTGTGGATCAACTATAATTCTCTAAACCAGTCCTCTAAGGATGCATAATTAAGTAATTGCCAATCTTCTGCAATTGAAAACCATGAATGCACACACACACAATGTATTAATATGACATGGATGAGTGTAGCTGTGAGATAAATCCCATAATTCTTGAGTCAAACAGTATGTAGCATTTTGGGCTCGGCAGATATTGTTAAATTGTTTGGCATATATGCCCTGTTAATTAAGCTGCCTATTAGCAATATACAAGCACCTGATTCTGTACGCACTCGATATTTTCTTTCACATTATTAACTTGGTGGGTAACTTTTGTTCGTTTGTTTCTTTGGATTCCTTTTGTTATCAAGGAGATAAAATATTTTCATATATGTCAAAACCAACTGACTTTCCTTACCTATGAACTATTTATTCATATCGATCCATTCTGTGGTGACTTATTGCTATTTTATAATTGATTTATAAGAGCTTTTTTTATATTCGCTGTGATATAAGTTGCACACAACTTTTTATTTGTTTGGGTTATCTTTTTAATGTGTTAATCTGAAGAAAATTTGAAGCATCCAGAACTGTTATCAACTCCTCAGACACCACCCTTTCTCTTCTACCTCTTCACAAAGCCTTCGACAACATAAAACTACTTTGCCCAAGTTAGAAAATGTGAAGAAGCCCACAGTTCTACAAAATGCTCAAAATGCCACACTAATACACACATGGCTTTATGTACCCTGTTTTAATCTCTTCATGTAATTCCTGCTTCACAATAACTGTTTTCCTTTCCATGATGTCTAAATTAGACCTGAAAAAGAACATTCTAAATCTCACCTCTTTATCATACTAAGGTCATTTAATTTTCCCCCCCAAGCTTCTGGTTTCTAATGTGGTCACGTTTCACCATTATTTACAGTTCTTTTTCTGTCTTAGTACTCCTTCCCTATGTCTCTGTCGCTGCCCCTTGTCCCTCTCCTTCTTGTGCTCTCCAGCGTATGGTACTGTACTGTCCTTAATGTTTATGTGACACGACCCTGGGGCCGAGTCAGTGAAGTATCATTTGTGTAATTGCCCTTGAAATAATGAAATCCTACTGATTTTTTCCTTTTCCACCATCTATCCAATCAGACTGCAATAAATAAAGTAATGAATGTATCTGTTTTGTTTTATAAGCCTTTTTCCCCAACACCTAATATATTTTGCGGTATAGAATTTTGATGAATTTAAAGTAGCCACAAATAATTTTAGAAAATTATATGTTACAGTACATATGTAGGCATAGCTGACAAACCTGCTAAGTTAATTTGTGGTTCACGTAAAACAGCACATAGGAATCCAGCTGAGGTAAGACTGCTTCACTAGTAGTTGATTTCCTATTTCCCATTGGATCTAAAAATATTAACTATTTTCAAATCTTTGAGACAGAGGTCCCTTTCTGTGTTTCACCTTATGTTAAAAATAAACCTCTTGTCAAATTAATTTAACATGGGTCTACTACTGAGCAAGGTAATACTTGTAAATGTACACACATCCACATACACACTATTCTCTTCCCTGCCTGAGGCCAAACTTTCAGATCTTTGGAACTTTGAGAAAAGCACAGAGACTTCAAAACAATTGTGGTTAGAAGAGGAGGGGCTGCAAATCTTTCCTCCTTGGGCAGAATGAAGCTTCCTCTGTGCATCCAAGGTAGAAACCAACAACATAGAAGAGAGAAGCATAAAAACAGTGCCCACCATGCTGTGATGATTTGGTTTCCCACTTGAAAAGAAGTGTATTCTCTAATGGGTTAGTAATCTATACAAAAACTAGCTTTCACAGAAAACTTAGAATAGTGGCAGGAGACAGAAGAAAGCAAACAGAAGGAAAGCTGAGAGATGAAGAAACAGTTCTGGGACAATCATTAAAAGCAGCCACACTGGTTGTTATTAGAATCCACTTATCAGCTGCCTAGGCAGCATGGTGGTGACAACAGATAGGTCAACTATCAGGGTTAGGGTAGGAAAGAGTCACCTGTACCTCCTCACTGTGGCCCATGGAGGCATAAGACATTTTTACTGTGTATGTGAAAACAGTTTGGGGATTGCTAAGTACAGTTGCTGAGGTGAGAGCTAATTAGTCACTCTCATTTGACCCTGTTGTCCTTGAGGCATTGATTGCTAAAGGCATCATGCACAAGGACAAAGGAAAGAGATGTTACTGATTCTATTCTAGATTCTAGTCTACACTCATACCTACACTAAAGCACCAGGAGATCACAATAACTAGCATGCAACAATGTTGTGAAGAATCACCAAGAGAGGAAAATAAATTTATATTTCAGGTAGTCTACATATTAAGATGGAAAGTACATCCTTGAAGAGTTCTGTGGGGACTAAAATGTATACGAAGGTGTTCTTGTGATACTATCCGAGGATGGCCAAGGTTGAGTCATCTGTTACAGATAGAAATTTCAGTGGCTGGAGGAATCTCAGTAATTGCAATACTCAGGTAAATCCTTCACCATGGAGTCTGGATAGTGAAATTTTATTGCCTGCATATATACAGTGAATGGAAATACATCTTCAATATATAAAATGTGGATGCACTCCATTTCATTTGCAAAAAAAAAATCATTAAACAGTTTTGAAAATGTTTATTTGCTGACTGTTAAAACTTAACTTCTGAAATTTTATGCCAGTTTTTGTTTTAGGGATTGAAGAAAGAACCTTAATTTTTAAAGGCATAAAACACAATCTTTCAATCATTTATTTTTTACATTGAGCTTACTGATGAGACATTGACTCACAAAACCATACAGGTTTCAAGTGCACAACTCAAAAAAGCATCACCTACATATTGCATTATGGGTCCATCACCCAAAGTCAAGTCTCTTTCCATTCCATTTGTCCCTTCCTCCTTTGCCCTCTTCAATCTACTCCCAACCCCCTTTCCCTCTTGCTATCACCATACTATTGTCTGTGCCCACGTATTTAATAGTTGTCTGTGTGTGTACATTTTTTTTTTCCTTCGTGAATCCCTTCACCTTTTTTTCACCCAGTACCTCAAATGCCCTCCCCTCTGACAACTGTTAGGTTTTTCTAGATCTATGCTTCTGTTTCTATTTCGCTTGTTGAATTATTTTGTTCATCAGATTCCACATATAAGTGAGATCATATGGTATTTGTCTTTCTCTGGCTGGCTCATTTCACTTAGCATAATGTTCTCGAGGTCAACCCATGCTGTCACAAAGGGTAATATTTCTTTCTTTTTCACGGCGAAGTGGTATTCTGTTAAGTAAACATACCACTTCTTTTTTATCCACTCATTTATTGATGGGCACTTGGGCTGTTTCCAGATCTTGGCTATTGTAAATAACGCTGCCATGAACATAGGGGTGCATGTGTTCATATGAATTAGCGTTTCAGGTTTTTTTGGATATATTCCTAGAAGTGGAATTACTGGACTAAAAGGCAGTTCCATTTTTAATTGTTTGAGGAAACTCCATACTGTTTTTTGTTCTCCACAGTGGCTACACCAACAGTGCAGGAGGGTTCCTTCTCCCTCACACCCTGGCACTAGTTGTTTGTTGATTTATTGATGATAGCTATTCTGATGGGTGCAAGGTGATATCTCACTGTGTTTTTAATTTGCATTTCTCTGATGATTAGTGATGTCGAACATCTTTTCATATGTCTATTAGTGATTTGTATTTCCTCTGTGGAGAATGTGTCTTTTCAGAACCTTTGTCCATTTTTTTAAACTGGATTGTTTGTTTTATTGGTGTTTAGTTTTTTAAGTTATGTATATATTTTGCATATTAACCCCTTATCGGATATATCATTGGCAAATATCTTCTCTCATTCAATGGGTTGCCTTTTCATTATGTTGATGGTTTCTTTTGCAGTGCAAAAGCTTCTTAGTTTGAAGTAGTCCCATTCATTTATTTTTCCTTTGTTCTCCTTGCCCGAGTAGGTGTACCTGTAAAAATATTTTTATGAAAAATACCCAAGATTTTACTACCTATGCTTTCTTCTAGGATTTTTATGGCTTCATGATTTACATTTAATTCTTCAATCCATTTTAAGTTTGTTCTTGTGTGTGGTATAAGTTTGTGATCTACTTTCATATTTTTTGCATGTATCTCTCCAATTTTCCCAATAACATTTATTGAAGAGACTGTTTTTACCCCATTATACATTCTTGCCTCCTTTGTCAAAATTAATTGCCCATAAAGGCATCGGTTTATTTCTGGACCCTCCATTCTGTTCCATTGCTCTATATGCCTGTTCTAACGCCAGAACCATGCTGTTTTGATGACTATGGCCTAGTAGTATAGTTTGATATGAGGTAGTGCAATACCTCTAACAATGTTATTCTTTTTTTTAAGATTGCCGAGGCTATTTGGAGTGTTTTGTGGTTCCAGATACATTTTTGGAATATTCTGTTCTAGATCATTGAGATATGCCATTGGTATTTTCATAAGAATTGCACTGAATCTATAGATTTCTTTGGACATCTTAAAGATGCTAATTCTTCCTATCCATAAACATGGTATTTGCTTCCACTTAATTATATCTTCTTCATTTTTTTTCTTCACTATCCTGTAACTTTCTAAGTACAGCTCTTTTACCTCTTTGGTCAAATTTATCCTGGAGTACCTTATTTTTTCTTGAAATTATAAATTGAATTGCTTACTTAATTTCTTTTCCTGATACTTCATTATTGGTGTATAAAGTGCCACCACTTTCTAAATATTAACTATGCATTCTCCTACTTTACCAAAGTCACTTATTAGTTCTAGTAGTTTTTTGGTAGAGCCTTTAAGGTTTTCTATATACAGTATTATATCATCTGCAAACAATAAGAAATTTACTTCCTCCTTGGATGCTTTTTATTTCTTTTTGTATCTGATTGCTCTGGCAATATCTTCTGGTACAATGTTGAATAAGAGTGATGAAAGTGGACTTCCTTGTTTCGTTACTGTTCTTAAGAGAAACATTTATAGTTTTTGCCCATTGACTATGAGGTTGGCTGTGGGTTTGTCATATAAGCCTGTTATTACATTGAGGTATGTTCCCTCAATTCCCACTTTGCTGTGAGCTTTTACCATAAATGGGTGCTGGATTTTATCAAATGCTTTTTCTGAATCTATTGATGTGATCACGTGATTTTTATCCTTAATTCTTTTTATGTGATGTATCACATTTATTGATTTGTGAATATTTTACCAACACTGAATCCCTGGAATAAATCCCACTATTCATGGTGTATGATTCTTTTAATGTATTGTGGATCTGGTTTGCTAATATTTTATTGAAGATTTTAGCATCTATGTTCATGAGGGATATTGGCCTATAATTTTCTTTCTTTGTAGTGTCTTTATCTGGTTTCAGAATCAGGATAATGCTGGCCTTGTAAAAAGAGCTTGGAAGTCTTCCCTCCTCTTGAATTTTTTGGAATACCTTGAGAAGAATAGGTGTTAATTCTAGTTTGAACATTTCGTAAAATTTGCCTGTGAAGCCACCTGGTCCAAGACTACTGTATCGCTAAAATGTTTTGATTACTGCTTCAATTTAATCAGTTATAATTGGTCTGTTCTAATTTTCTGGTTCTTCCTGATTCAGTTTTGAAGGATAGTATGTCTTTACAAATTTATCCATTTCACCCAGGTTATTTAATTTGTTGGCATAAAGTTGTTCATAATTTTTTTAAACAATCCTTTGTATTCTTATGGTATCAATTGTAGCTTCTTCTCTTTCATTTTTGATTTTATTTATTTAGGTTACCTCTCTTTCTTAATGAGATTGGCTAAAAGTTTGTCAATTATGTTTATCTTTTCAAAGAACCAGCTCTTGGTTTCATTGATCTTTTGTATTTTTAGTCTCTATGTCATTTACTTTCACTCTAGTCTTTATTATTTCCTTCATTCAAATTAGTTTGGATTTTGTTTGTTAATCTTTTTTCTAGTCTTTTTAGATGTATTGTTAGATTGTTTGAGATTCTGCTTGCTTCCTGAGGCAGGCCTGTAGTGTTATGAAATTCCCTCACAAGATTGCTTTAGCTGTGTCCCATAGATTTGGGGTCGTTGTGTATTCATTTTCATTTGCTTGCAGGTAACTGATTTTTTCCTTGTTCTCTTTGTTGACTCATTCATTGTTTAATGACAAGTTATTTAACTTCCAAGTGTCTGAGTGATATTCCACTTTTTTCTTCTGATTGATTTCTAATTTCATACCATTATGGTCAGAGAAGATGCTTGACACATTTTCAATGTTATTAAATTTATTGGAACGTACTTGTTTTGTGTCCTAACATGTCATCTATCTTAGAAAATGTTTGATGTGCACTTGAAAAGAATTTATATTCTGCTGTTTTGGGGTGAAATGCTGTGAAGATATCAATTAAATCCAACTAATCTAATGTGTCATTCAAACACACTGTTTCCTTTTTGATTTTTCAGTTCGAAAGATCTATCCACTGAAGTCAATGGGGTGTTAAAATCCCCCACTGTGACTGTATTGCTGTCAATCTCTCTTTATGTCCATCAAAATTTGCTTTATGTATTTAGGTGCTCCTATGTTGGGTGCATAAATGTTTATAAGGGTTATATCGACCTGCTGGATTGCTCTCTTTATCATTATGTATTGTCCTTCTTTGTCTCTTGCTATAGTCTTTTCTTAAAGTTTATTTTGACAGATATAAGTATTGCTACCTTAGGTTATTTTTTCACTTCCATTTGAACAACGTGTCTTTGTCCATCCCTTTACATTTAGTTTGTGTGTGTTTTTTGTTCTGAGGTGGATATGTTGTAGGCAAAATGTATATAAGTCTTGCTTTCTTATCCATTCAGCCACACTAGGTCTTTTTGATTGGGGTACTTAAGCAATTTACATTTAAAGTGATTATTCATAAGTACATATTTATTGCCATTTTATTCTTTTAACTATGTCCCTCCGGTTTTTTTTTTTCTTTCTCTTCCCCCTCCCCCTCCCCCTCCTCATCCTCGTTGTCCTCCTCCATCCTAGAGTAGTCCCTTTAACATTTCTCGTAATACTGGTTTGGTAGTATCAACCTCCTTTAGCTTTTCCTTGTTCTGGTAGCTCTTCATTTTCCTTTAATTTTAAATGATAGCCTTACTGGGTAAAGTATTCTTGATTGTAGGTTCCTGCTTTTCATCATTTTGAATGTTTCATGTCAGTTCCTTCTGGCCTGAAATATTGTTGAGAAATCAGCTGACAGTCTTATGAGAGCTCCCTTGTAAGTACCTGTCTTTCACTTGTGGCTTTTAAGATTCTCACCTTTGCCATTTTAATTATATGTATTGTTGTGGGCTTCTTTGGGTTCATCTTATTTGGAACTCTCTGTGTTTCCTGGACTTATGTATCTTTTTCCTTCACCAGGATAGGAAAGTTTTTGGTCATTACTTCTTCAAATAGGTTCTCAATCCCCTACTCGCTCTCTTCTGGTGCCCCTATCATAGGGATGTTGTTACACTTCATGTAGTCCCAAAGGTCCCTTAAACAATAACTCTTTTAAGTTCATTTTTTGTTATTTCTACCTCTTTTTCCTAATTGCTGATTCAATCCTCTGCTTCATTCGACCTATTTATTTCTTACAGTGTATTTTTGAAGTCAGACATTGTGTTCTTCATTTCTGAGTGGTTCTTTTTATGGTTTCTATGCCCTTTTTCACGTTGTTGTAGCTCTCACTATGTTCCTTGAGTATACTTATACCCATTACTTTGAACTGTATATCTGTTAAATTGCTGGCTTCCATTTCATTTAGCTGTTTTTCTGTAGAGTTCTCCCGTTCTATTTTTGGGGGCCTGTTTCTCTATCTTTCCATGTTGGTTGCCTCTTTGTGATTTTTTGTACATATTAGATAGATTTTCTTTGACTCCCAGTCTTCGTGGGGTGGCCTTATGTAGTAGGCATCCTGTGGTACACAGTGGTGCAGTCTCCTTGATCATCAGAGTTAGGTATTCCAGGAATGTCCCGTGTGTGGGGTATGTGGTCCCTCCTGTTATAATTAAGACTTGATTGCTATTGGCCTGTTCATGCATGGGGATAACACTCAGGGTGGCTGAATGGGAAGTTCAAACCCAACCACAGCATTCGAGATGCTGTGCACATGCTGACAACAAAAACCAGAATTCATCTCAGTAGCATTTAATGCCTGTCAAGATCTCCCTTTAAATGTGCTGTTTTTGAAGTTTATTGGGTCCTGTTGTGATATTGTCTGAAGCTTCACACTGGGTGTGTTGCTTCTAGGCCTCTTAGGAGAGACTCTGGGGCAGATCAATGTCAGATGCTGTCTATGCCTAGTCCTCAGCAACCTCTGCGGGGCTACAAGTGATCTACAGTCTGTGGTTGCCTCTGCTGGGCTTAGGGGCACATGGGAAGTACACAGGTGCTCACCAAGGCTATCTTTTATCAGTACCAGGCCTGGGGGCAGATCAGAAAAGTCCCAATTCACCCCGAGGTTTGTCTCTATATGACTCCACCTGTCTCTGCCTGCCAGCTGTCAGTTAGGCTCTGTCACTGAAAATGCTCTGGTGGCTTAGAAAGAATGAGGCTTATGGATATATGGTGAGGGGGAAGAGCCAGTTACGCTTCAGGGAACGTGGTGGGTGTGGTCCTGCTCTAGAACCATGGGACTCAGGCTTTGTCCCAACATTGGCATGGCACAGGCACTGGGAGTTGAGCAGGCGGGGTCTCTGAAGCCCAAAAGTTGTGTCTGCCAGAAGCTGGGAGGGTGGTTCCATAGGATCTCCTGTGACAGGCAAATGCCAGTCAGGTTCACGGAAAAGTGGGGGAAATGAGTTCCTCCCCGAAGCCAGACAACTCCTTCAGTGACACTCCCTGTGCCTTCCCAGACCTCTTTACACATGTGAAGGCAGCTGATTCCTCAGCAGTGCATAAGCTCCTCAGGGTGGGGTGAGAGGGGGTCCAGCCGGTAGGGTTACTGCTTTACCCGAGGCTGATGCAGTATGGAAGGGAGTGCTACAATCAAGAAAGATGGCATCTACGGTGTGGGACAGGGACTCAGCACAGGGATCCTGGTAGCTGTCCCCCAAGCTCCTTCCCTAGAGCCATAAACCCCAGATATTCCTCATGTGATTAGTCTGTTCTGTGCCCCTCCCTGCTGGAACCAAGGTTGAGTGGCTGCAAACAAGATTTTGTGCATTGGCTCTTTAAGATGGTACATATATCTCTAGTAGGTCCCTGTATTTTTGTAGCAGATGGAAATCCTGCTGATTTTCATAGTAAGATTTTATGTGCACACTTTTTCCCAGCTCTGGTGCTCTGGGATGGGGAGCCTGACTTGGCATTAAGTCCCCATGCTTCTCATGGGGAACCTCCGTACCTGAGATATCTCTCTGGAACTTTACCCTGTGCCTGTAAAACTGCGACCAGCCTTTTTTGCATCTCCAACATTCCTACCAGTCTCAATGTAGCTTCTTCTGTAAATCTTTGATTATAAGACTTCTCTTCAGTCACACTTCAGTTGATTATTCCAGATGAGTTCTTTAATTTAGTTGTAATTCCAGTTTGGTCCTGGGAGTAGATGAGTGTAGCTTCTACCTCCTCTGCTGCCATCTTGAAATCTCTCTAAATCATTTCTGAAGTGAGTTGAATGGTATAGATAGAGTAATTCTACCATCCAATGCTATTAACACGTAAACAAAGTCTTTTCGATGAATATGAGAATGTCAAGAACCAACGTCATTTCTTTTTCTAAATAGTTAAACTTTGTCCAACTGATTTCAGACTCAAGTTTTGAGGATCTAAAACATGCCTGTAAAATTGCTTTCTAATTCATTTCAAGTTCTCTGTCAAAGATTCACCAGACATATCCCTGAAATGTCATATTTCAGTGCAAAGTCACTCTTCCACTGGTTTCTATGACAGCCAATTGCAAAAATTTTAATATACCTATCAACTATCTATTCCAGTGTTGACTGCAAGCATCAATGTCAACATGACTGTATTTCTCTTGACAAGTCTCCACTGGACTATACCACATATACAGTTACACCCCGAAGATGTAAGTCACCACAGTACTGGAAATAAATATGTAACAGTGACACACACAAAATTTCACAATGTTAATGTGCATGTGTGAGAAAGTGAGAGAAAAGAGAAAAGTAATGAAGTGAAGCAATAACTGTTTCATAATTAAGTACTCCTTAAAAGGTAGAAATGTAACCCTTCTCCTTCTAAGAGTATCACCGAATAGGTATAAAAACGTGAAACCACCACGTTATTTGGTGAAAGGAAAGAGACTGAATCCAGTTCCTAAATGACTGAATGAGCCAGAGTAGGTTCCAAACCTTATGGGGAGTAAATCTTCAGGTAAATGAGATAAACAGTATTGGAATAATGGGAAAGGAAAAAAATAAGTAATCATTACATTTTAAGTAAAAATCATGTGTTCAGAAACTTAGTTACACAGCTCTTAATTTCATTCATTCAATCACTCAGACTCCTAAAATACTTTGCAATACTCTGGTATTAAGCTTAATTGGTGGTCAGAGCTTAAAGAGAGCAAGGTTGGAGATGAACTCGAGGGTTTCTACACACAACCATGTGTGGGGAGATGATTAAAAAAAAGCAAGGAATCTGTACAATCCTGGCAAAGAGAGGCCACATAGTTCTGGCTGAGCATTCAGAAGTAACATTACCCCAGCTGGGAACAGAAGGAAGCCTTACGTGCCCTTTTCTTAGGACAGGGTTATTAGAGTCCAAGCAGAGTACTAGGAAAAAAATGGGATTTTCAATCACACAGATCTGGATTTGAATGCCAACTCTGTTACTTCCTTTGTTGTCATGGATAAATTGCATACCTAGTCAAGCCTCAGTTTCATCATTGGGAAAACTGAGAATTGTGACTTGTCTCAAGAAGATGATATGAAAATTAAATGAGATAATATATGCAAAGCATCTAGCACAAAGATAGGCCCATATTAAATTTGGATATATATTAGATATATTATCTAAAAGCTTGTAATTAATGCTATTTATTATACTTTGAATTATACTATTTATCACGCATGCTACCATTTTGAATTATATTATCCTTTGCAGCTCCTAGATCACTTGGTTAAACTCCAGTACATATGTTAAATGCTTAATTGCTACATGTGAAAGAATAAACCTCAGTTAGACATAAAGTCATATATATAAACTAAAGGTCCATGTAATAAAGTGGTTCACTTCATATGCTTTTGATCATAAAAGAATACAGTTCTAACCTGGTAATTTACTTTTTCTTATAGCATTTAAGAGCAGAGCCATTAGAGTATAGCTGAGATCAAAGGCAAAGGGTTTTGAGCGAAAGTGCCTGGGTTCAAACTCCACCTTCACAATTTATTAGAAGTGTGGACTGAGACATAGTTCCCCCTTCTGTAATATAGGAGTAGAAATAGAACAATCTTATACAATTGTTGGATGATTAATGAAGGTAGTAAAGTCATCTATTAGTAAAGAGTGCTTGGCACTTAAAAAGCACCACTGAAATGTTAACTTATTAAAATTAGTGCTAATGTTAAAGATTGTCAATATTTAACTAAAAATTCCCTCTTGAATAGTATACGCAATTACATGCAATTCAAGTATAAAAGGTTGAACATAGCTGAACGTGTGACAGAATAGATTCAGTCTCTATCCTGAGTCTGTAATTAACTGGCTTCATGCCCCCGAGTGAATCATGAAGCCTCTTGCATGCTCTCATCAGTTAAAAGTGCGCATGGGCTAGATTTGGTTGGTATGCCATCCTGTCTCTACTATGATAACATTTTCTGATTTTTTACTGCATCTTGTAGGACCATTTATCTTCCTCTGGGAATGCAGCTTCAGTTCTATAAAAGAAGTCAAGTTGAAAAAAATCTTACACAGAATTTCACTTTGCTATCAACTTTCTAGTATCAAGCCTATTCCATACACAATAAGGCAGAACTATAGTAAAAATCGTGAGGCTATTTCTTTTTAAGACCCCTTCACATTTACTATTGCCATTGAAATTGAACTCAGAAAACTGTAAAGTAGCAAGGAGATGTGCAAAAGAGCCCTTTTTGGCTCTCAGTATTTCAGTGAGCTCTTTGCTCCCTGCATTTCTGGTTGCAAGATCTTTGTCACATCACACCTACCTGCTGTACTTCCTTTTTTTGAGCCCAAACCCTTTCTTCCCTGAGCCGCCAGTAATGAGGTGACAATACGAAGAAGACCATTTAACCCTGCGTTTATAGCATCACAGGAGCTTTGAATGATACGGGACTCCAGCGTCAATTCCACCTCAGCTCACTTTCAAAATGAGGGAAGTGAGGCAAAAAGATGTCCATTAACTTTTTCAAAAGGATGCAGATAATTAAAGATAGGATTGTAAACCAAGCCTGTCGTATTCTGTTGCACCATTCTTAACAATGCACAATGATGTCTTTGTGTTGAACAATTGCTAAGTTCAACCTCAAAGGGAGTTTCCTAAATCAACTCCTTACCTCATTCGATGTTATTATACAGTATGTTAGCCTTAAGACTATATCCCTGTATCTTATGACTACCAGCTGTATTTCCACAGGAATCACCCCAATTATCTCAACTCCTAATCCGCAAACGTAAAATGTTCTTACATTGCAACCATACAACAAGTATCACGGGTGTTCACTCTATGCGACAATGCCCAATAAATTCTGGATGACTGATTCAGTGCTTGTTCCAATCCCTGCGTTTCAAAAATTAGAATGGGCCTGAAAACTGGCACGCCTTGACAGGAAGAAGTAATAAATGTTTTCTGCGTTTCTGACAGTGTCACAGAAACATTATATGATTATTGGCTCACAGTCAATGATTAGTGTCTCATAGGAAGAAGTTTGGAAATATTAGCAATTTTAGTACTTCCCGTCTTTCTTAGAATCTGCAGTTACATTCTGGAGTTTTCATTATGTATTCATGTCATCGAGAATTTCTTCCAGTTGAGGGAAATTCCATTATCTTGTACTTAAATTTAATAAGTCATGTATGTATATATGTATGTATGTATTTCTAAAAGATTTTATTTATTTATTTTTAGAGAGAAGGTAAGGGAGGAAGAACGAGCAGGAGAGAAACATCAGCTGGTTGCTTCTTGTATGGGCTCTAACAAGGGGTCAAACCCACAACCCAAGCAAGTACCCTGACAGGGAATCGAAAAAGGGACCTCTCACTTTGTGAGTCGATGTCCAACTAATTGAGCCACACCGGTCAGGGTATATATGTATTTATTTTTATAAACACTTTCTAGTCCTCGAATTGATTCAAAGTGTACCTTGAATCATTGGGTTGATTTCCTTTCATTTTATAGGTATGGGTAGGTATAGGTAAACATCTAGTGCTAAAATAAAAAGGAGAAAAATATTTAATCTATTCTTATGAATTGTTTATTTTCACTGGCAACCATTGGTAAAAAAATGTACATATTTATATACCCATATATCACTATGTGGTAGACAGAATAATATCCCTCCAAAGTGGCCCACATCCCAATCCCAAAATTTACAAATATGTTGGATTACATGGTAAAGGGGAATTAAGCTTGTGGATAGAATTAATATTGCTCATCAGATGACCTTCGAATAGGAGGGTTACCCTGGATTATCCAGGTGGGTCCAGTGGAATCACAAAGGCCCTTAAAAGCGGGAGAAGGAGGTAAAAGAATAGTCAGAGAGGGTGATATGCTTACTGACAAATCGTCAGAAAAATGAAATGTTGCTGGTTTGAAAGCTCATGAAAGAGGAGCATGAGCCATGAAATGAGGACAGCCTCTAAATGACAAAAAAAAACAAGGAAATGGATTCTTCCCTAGAACCGCCAGGAAAAAAATGCAGTCAGATTTCTAACACCAGAAGTGGAACATAATAGAATTGTATTGTTTTAAACCAGTAAATCTTTGATAATTTGTTTCCCCAGCAAAAGAAACCTAAGGCTCACTATGCACTTTTTAAAAATTATGATTGAAAATTTGAAATTTAATGTGCTGTGATATTCAAGGCCTTTGTATAAAAAATTAATTGTATTTTAAAAGTACTATAATGTAGTTATAACAATTCTCTATTACATAGGAAATCAGGACTAATGGCAAAGAAAATAACAGTCCCGCCATCTGCAACAGAGATTAGACTACACAAGACAAATTCGAAATAAATTACCATGAATAAGACTAGATGATTTTAATACAGACCATGAAGAAAAATGTTTGCTATCAGTATTTCTATTTTTCCTAGATTGAAAGGCCTACAGAGTATATAAATATTATTTTTAAAGACTGCCATATTTTAGAACGAATACTTTGTAAAATATGGAGAAATACATAAAAAGATAGTTTAGATTTCTTCAACTCCTCTTACATCAAAATTTGCAGTACTAATTCACTATATGTTAAGAGGTCATTGATTTTTAAAAAAGAGTGGATTATGCATTCTTTTTGTTTTGTAAATGAAGTTCTAGGCCATGACCGAATAAGACTCTACTACTGAGAACAGCCTCTGACTTCACTGACAATATGTTATCCAGGTTACACTTGCCCACAACAACCCTCTCCAGTTGATATGGCGTTTGACAACTTCTGTAGTCTACTGATTACTGCAGGTGACTATAGGTTCAAGATGAACAATTGTTGAATCACTGAAGATATCAAGAAAATGATGTTTCTGCCTTCCAAAACCCAATGGAAGAACAAACACTGTCGGTGTGATCTTTAATGGCTAGAAAGAAACCGAGACAAGTTACAAAGAAATCATGTGAGAAGCTGTCGTCATGTAGAACAAGCAGCTGACTCCCAGATTCGCATCTGTTTGAATAAATAGTAAAGCAAAGGTGGACTTAAGAAATGGCATGTGGAAAGATATTACACAATTGTGAGGTTGAAAGAAAGCAATATCAAGCAATGACAAAAGTGTATCGATATGACTGTAACTAACAGACCTATGGAGCCAAAATGATAATTATCAACAGGTGGCAAAGGAACAACAAACAGAAATTCTGAAGAATATGACGAAGGATGTTGAAAACACTGTATTATCTAAAACCTCGGACCAAAATCATCCACTCTAGTTTTCTGAACACTTGAAGCATGGTATAAAAATTTCAGGTGAAATTTAGATAGCCAGATAATCTACCTCCTCCCACATATGTGGAAACATTAGCAAAGAGGAAAGAAAGGCCATTTATAAACTCTGTAATCATCATTCAGCTTGAGAATAACAGAAGCAGGTGTGTAGGTCTTTCTCTAATACTCATGAGCAATAGAGATCCAATGTACTGAGAAAACACACCTTGCTGCCAAATCTGCTGCACTGCGCTTCTGCACTCTTTTCCATTCTCCACAATAAGGAAGGCTCTACATCACAGCTATTGAGTTCATTCAGCTGTTCTCATATCATTTCCTCTACATTCTCCCCATAAATTTCTATTGTGCCAACATGCAAAGCATTGATTACATTCTTTTTCAGTCTGTCTTTGAAACTTGCAATCAAATTATTCCATGCAATTAAAAATGCAAGGATATGTTCTTTTTAGTAATACCTATCTACACACCCTTCCCATATTCACCGTCTGGTGGTGTCCTGCCCCACCCCCTTCAGAGTTTCTATATGGCTGGTTTAGAATAAATCGACTTTTATGTATATAATTTATTGAAGCAGCATGTCACACTGCCAGTCTAACAGATTCGTTTCACAAGAGCTAACAAACACAGATTGTGAAAAGAGGTGAGATCAGTAAAGACATGATATTATGCAAAGTAGAAATATTCGAGGGCCTTCTAAGCAAACACCAGGGGCTGTAAATAAGAATATATCATTGATACTAAAAGTTCAATATTGAAAATATTTGCAACTCTAACATTATAAACATTACATTAATTAAACTACTTACCAAATAGTGTTTTTGAGAATGTGTCATGTGCAAAGCACAGAGTGAGGCACACTATTTTATAACTGCGTACAAGCTGGGGTCCCACTGTGACATACAAACGTATGCACAGATCAAGCCATGTGGCATTTCATAGCTCAAATCACTAGCTATGCTCCTAGCTCTTTAATGCTTGGGTATTGTATCTAATTAATGCTCTTTTCCCATTAGGAGAGTCAAGGGTGTCTATAAACCTACCTTAAGTGCAAAAGAAATAAGTGTTTTTCCTGCAAGACTGACAGGACTCTATCTGGTAGGGCTACCGGTGGCTTATTAAATAAGCAGCAATTCTAAATTAGGTTATGCTGGTTTTGACAGTTTCCACAAACTGACATTTTCATTTGCTCAGTTTCTTGGAACAACCCATCATGCAGATATATTACTTGTTGAAACCTCATAAAAACTCTGTTTTTCTTCCTGGGCTGTGTGCATGAATTTCTAATGAACTTGGCTCTAGGTGAAAGGCAAGTTCTCACCCATTACTGCAAAGAATGGTTTTATTTCACTGAATAACAATTTAACAATCTTAATCCATTACGGATGTCCTTTTTTCTAATGTTGGATATACACAGGACTGCAATAGTGACCGTGAAATGGAAAAATTAATAAATAGAAAGAATAGAAGAATAAAGACCCAGAAGTGTTTGATACTTTCTGCTTACACTTACAGTTTACATTTTTGGTGCAAGTCAGTGGTAGCGAACACAAAGTACAGCCATTCTAAGCTAACCCGAATGGAGCCCAATCATCTTGTTGAAGATCTCACAGAATGGCCAGTCCTCCCAATCTAACATATAGTGTGAATTTGGTAATATTTACCACATCCTTCCTCAATGAAGAGGCATTTATTTTCAAGTCTGAAAAGTGATGCAGCATTTGAATATATGAAAGAGAGCCTACATCCACAAATGTAGTTTTATTTCAGTCAAAGCTCCTGTTTACATTTCTATGATTAAGTGTTAACATACCTCCATACAGAAGCATGGTTATTAAAAAACAGCTACCCAAACACTTGCAAAATTAGAATGTTATCAGTCAACTGATTTTGCTACAGAATAGTAGACAAATAATCTGACCAATATTTCCATTGATATGTCTAGTTGTTTAGTGCTGCTTAAACACGTTAATAGAGCACAGAAATCTTGCTGTTTAACATTATGTTCAATGAGACATCGGAGATGATTCACCAAGTGACGTATCAAACAGAATCTGGTAGAAATGTGGTTGCCTAAAGCCTAAATTCAAGCATACCTCCTGGAGGGAAGACTGTACCAGTTTCGATATCAATTATCAGTTCATTAAATCATAGTCCCCCAACACATGTGCTTCCTTATGCTACAACATTCAGGATATTTCAACTAAATAAGTGTTATAAGAATCACTCTATTTGCCTTTTTGCGAATTGCATCTATTATCTATTCAATGGAAAGAATTTGGACTCATTTGATACGATTTCCTATGTAGTTTTTTCCTGTCGATATTGGATTATCTGACATAATTTGTAAATTCTCACCACTAAAACACTTACACATACACTTGTAAAAATAGTGCTTGAATAGTGCTTGTTTTATATGCGACAACCCTGGAAGACATTTATATATTTACTTTTACTCTTCTTTTTATCCAGAATGAACTTAAAGGTAACTTCCCTGATAGAGCAAGAAAATGTCAATTAGAAATTGGTAAGGGACATAAAAGAAATGCAAGGATGCAGATAGAAATTAAGGCTGTAACTACAGAAAGCTCAGATTTTTTTTTTTTTTCAATTAGCAGCTAATTAGAAGATGAAAGCCCGGTCAGATAAATACAACAAGATCACATGGATTGTCCCAGAGCCACACAATTATTTCTCATAAGAGAAAAAAAAATGTTCTGTGTAACTTCAAAATGTTATAAAAAACATTTATGAGTTCATCCTTATAGTAAGTGGTCTCACTGTCTCATTTTTAGCTGCTGTACAATGTGACTCATGTGTGGCGAGGTAAGAGACAAGACAAATTTCTTGAGCTCTGTTTCAATTAGCCCCATTAAACAGATAACCAAACTAGGTCGAGAAGAAACGTGCTGAAGGCCATATAGCCAGATCAGAGCCTGCAACTGATCCTGCCCGTGCATGTTACTCTCTAACCACGTCATGGTGCAAATGCAGGGTAGGCAAGGGTTGGAAGACAGAAGGGAAATGTACACAGTAGAGCGCCTCCAATTTTATAAGCTTAGTTAATCTACTGCATAAGCCAGGCTCTGTGAAAATGTTAAATTCATTGTCTTATTTAATCTTCTTAACAGTCGAGGCTGCTAATAATTATTATCATTTATAATGTTTTATAATTGACAAAAGTTTTAGTGAGGTAATGCGCCTTCCCAGCAGTCACAAAGTTAGGAAGTATCAGCGCTGGAGTTTGAAACCAAGGTCTTTAACTCTAGAACCCATATACATAAACATTTTATTATGCAGCCTTCTTATATCAGAAGCATGTCTCTCTGTATGTAATATGGGACCAGCAAAAGTTTGGATGTGTATAAAGGTAGATAGAGGGTATTCATTCAGTCAGTCCACCAGTCAATATTTGTAACCTGCATGCAATAGGCTAGCATTCTTCTAAAATGCATGCAATATGCAAGTTTTCTTCTCACAGTGTTTGCCGGTCAGGAGTCCTGGGTAGGGTTGCACTAGATCTCCAGCTCCGGGTCTCACAAGGTGTTAGCTGAGTAGCTTTCTTTATGGAGCTCGGATCCTCTTCCCAGCTCACATGGCTTTTGGCAGCATTCAGTTCCCTGTGGTCTTAACTCTACCTTTTCTTACTGGCTACCAACCAGGGAGTGCTGTCAGCTCCTAGAAGCCACTTAAATTTATCATAAGGCCCTCTCACAACACGCCTGCCAACTGCATCAAGCAAGACGATGAAGCATCTTCATTCCCAGCAGGAGAATATCTTTTTTGACAAAGGGGCCAGTCCCTCCTTATTTACGGTGGTCTCCTAATTGAGTGAGGTCCTCCCAGAATAATATCATTTTTAAAATTAAATTTATAGGGGAGACATTGATTAATAAGATTATATAGGTTTCAAGTGTACATTTCTATGATACCTGATCTGAGGTCTTGAGTGTAGGAGATAATGTAGGGACAGGAAACTTGGGGGTCCTCTTAGCGACCGTGTGCATTCCACAGAATCTAACCTCATCATCCCCATATTACAGAGGGGCCTGACTGAGTAATGCTGGAAGATTTTAGAGGCAGAACAGGAAAAAAAGTGGAAGGAGGATTAGAAAGAAGGAAGATTAAAGAGAACTGGAATCCTTTCTTCTTGTGAGGACTGTAAAAACCTTTAACTGAAATGCGGAGCTAAAAGAGCAGAGGGTCAGAGATAACTAATTTGATGTGGGCATGTTGAGGTGACAGGAGAATATCAGGAAGTGATGTCCAGCAGCCATTGGGAAGCCTGGATCCTTGACGGGGTGGCGGGCACTGGGGGAATAAACCTGGAAGTTATCGGAAGAGCAGTGAGCTCTGAATAGATCAGATCCCAGGAGTTTGATTACAAGGAAAGGAGAAATGACCCAAAAGAAGAACATGACGCAAGGTATGCTGTGACAGAATATTTTCAATTTAATTTAAAATGTTAAACTTTTCCAATGCCTCAGGTGAAAATACACTTAAATTAAAATGTGAGCTTGGGAAAATGAATATCTTGGGCATCTTGCTCTCTTAGAAACTTGCTTTTCTCTCTATATGTAGCGAAAGAAATGGTCACTCAAATTTCTAACTCATATTTATTGCATTATAAAAGTAACATGCACAAAAGTAGGAGGATGTTAACTTGAGACATGAATAATCTGGTGGTTGTAAGTGATTTGGTAATGACCATGATGTATATTTTTAGCAATGCCCAAATCAGCCCGATGAATTTGTTATGGGCTGTTAAAAACTTCAGAATATATAAAAGGGTAATGTCTTAGACTGTGAATCCATCACACTGAATGTCTGCATTACCTAATTGCATAAACTATTTTTAAGTCCTTAAATTCCTCCTACATTGAAATCCAAGAAATTTTAAAAAATGTTTTAGTTACTTGCATAGCTTATATGTCCTTACAAATAGCATGTGTTTATTTCATGGAAAGATATCTTATTTGCTTCTGTATTCATGTTCCATGAAAGGATTAGAACTACATAAAATATAAGCTGTTACTTATAAAATAAATTATTTTGAAACAAAAAGCAAAAACATAAAAATTTTAAAATCCATTAAAATTTAATATAAACACAGAATCAAATGTATAAACATACATATTTAATGTATATATCTATACTTACGTATGTGTGTGTGTATATCTACATGCCAATTATACCCAAAAGGAAAGGACCTTAGGACAAGATGCAACAGGTCTGTATGCTTATCCACTAGATGGCTCCCTTACAATTCTAACTTGTAATCTTGTACTTCTAAGGAAAACTCAAAATTTGCTCAAAATATACTATGCCCAATCTAAACATTTCCTTCTAATGCCATCCATAGCAGCACTATTGACCAAAAAGAAACTAAAACCATTTTATGGTAAACAAGAAGGGCCATGTCTTGTACACCTTTATTATTTAGAAAAGAGTTGGAAAATGCCTATAGAGTATAGGACAGTATTTCTAAACATAAGATCAGTAGATCCACATGGAGGAAAGAGTCAGGGTACTTATTAACAGTGTAGAGTTTGGGTGTTCCTGTCATATTTACTGGATAAGAATCACCCAGGGTAAGGGAGAAACAGTACTCTGTATTGTTAACAACTGAATGCACAAAGATTGAGAACGACAGTATAAAAATATACCTTATAAGAGAAAAAAAATTTCATGGACAAGTACAACAGTGCGGCGATTGCTGAGGGGAACATGGGTGGAGGGAGGTGGAAAAGGGTAAAGGAGGGATAAACGGTGATGGAATGAGACTTGACTTGGGGTGGTGAACACACAACACAGTGTACAGAGATGATGTGTTGTAGAATGCGCACCTGAAACCTGTATGATTTTGTTCCCCAGTGTCACCCCAACACACTCAAAAAAAAAAAAAAAAACTTGACTAAAAGTCTTTTTAAGACACATTTTGCTTTGGCTATTCCTGGGAGATTGTGTGAGCTGATTTAATACACTTGTCTAATTCAATTAATACGTTTAACTCCAAAGATACGAAAAAACAACATCCCAAAGATCTGCTAACAGATTAGGATTATACTGTCTTAGAGCTGTCAAGGACTTAAGAAATCACCTAATTCATTTGTTCTTAAACCTGGTTGCATATTAGAATAACTTGGAGAACTTAAAATACCTACCAATACCCTAATGTCCCCTCTAGAGATCTCTTTTTTAATTTGCCTGGGATGAGGGCTGGTTATTGGTATATTTCAAAAAGCTCCCCCAATGACTTTAATGTGCAACCAAGGCTGAGAACCATTGATCCAACAAAAGCTCCCCAGTTTATATATAAAGAAATATGGTCACAAATAAGTTCAGCATCTCGCCATAAAATATACAAGTTGTCAGCAAAGGCAGGACTAGAATCCAGGTCCTCTGACTTGCAGGCATTCTTGTTGCCACAATTCTTACTTGTTTAAGAAGAGGTGGAATCTTTTGAATCCCAAAAAGGTGCTACGAAGCATGAAAATAGCAGTTCCACAAAGAAAATATATTCAAATATATATATATTTTAAGGCGTTGCATATATTTGACATCATACTGTAAAAAGGACGTGGTGCTATGTCATCCATTCTTTGCAATATTTGGGAGCGAATTTAATCGCAAGTCTTAACAGTTCAGTGTACATAACGGACATATAATCTGTTTACTGCAAAGCAGCAGTTAGCGGATCTTGATACTGAAAGAGAGAGGTGGAAGAGAGGTTTTCAGTAGGCCTACGGCAGACAAACAACAAAAAGAGGGCATACCATGGCCCAGGGGAAGGGTTTTCCTTTAACTCGAACAGATGCAAATTCATTATAAAGTTACATAAACCACTTACAACCTCAAAGGTTCAAGGAAGGGAGATGTGACAAAAACCAACAGACACCACAAAGCTTTTTTGCAAATAAAACCAATTCTATGGTTCTACTCAGCCCTAAATTTGCCAAAATGTTCAAACTACAACCAATAAAAAAGTTTCAGCAAACTCTGTGGGATGGGTACTGTTTGGCAGAATTGGTTGCAAACTACCAAGCAATAGGGGATAGGAGCATTTGCGTGACTCTACTCTCACACACAGGGATGTTCCTCATTTTTAAGGTCAGGCCATACATCACTGGCCCAATGTCAGGAAACATACATCGCCTCTGCCTACGCTGTGCCAGGTCAGTGAGAAAATAAGTAAAAGCAACTGCACAGAGCAGTTGCCCCCTCAACTGCTTGATCCTCCTTCTCGACCATTCCATCTGCAAAGCTGCAGCCAAAGGGCAGAAACCAGGCAGCAAATTTCAAGGTTTTTCTTGCTTCACACTACTATACTTCTAGTATCTTGCAGCAGAAGGTTCTGGGGGTTTTTTTCCCTGATAATTACAAGAAGATACTGAACTGGTAACTAGATTATTTACATCAGGTCTCTTAAAAATATCACTGAAATGTCCAAGGCTCTGCCTAAGTCTATTTCAGACTGCCATGAGTTACACGCTTTGAGATTCCTTCTGTTGTCCAAGGTCTCAAGTGTCAATCATCAGGATGACCAGGCTCCTACTAATGCCATCGGGCTTATAATCCCCAAAAGTTCTGACACTGAACCCCAGTCACAAGCACTGCCTCTGGACTATCACTGTTAAATTAGAATTAAAACCTGAGTTGTTGAAAATGGCTTTGCCTACTGGTCAGCCACTTCCTGTTAACGATATTAGTATGAATGAACCCCATTGAATTAGCTCGTGGTCACCTGATAGAATTAGAAGGAACCCTTGGCGGGCCTGGACATCCAGGAGAGAATGGGATGGGGTTTCTCAAGTTTCCAGCATTGTACAGGAAGGTGTGGAAGTACCAGAGGCTGACTAAAAGCCCTGGTTACCTAACAGACAACAACACATAATATATTTCTTAAAAGGAACATGATAGGACTCCTATAGGGACCACAATAAAGAGGGTCGACTTGAAAGAAGGTTCAGATACCATGGGGTCCAGATGGCCTGGAGATGTTAAAGTCACATTATCTAATTAAGAGTGCTAACTTTTTTATAAAATCCTATAGGATTTTATAGGATTCAAAATGTCTCCTTGGACATTTCAGGATTCAAAGTAAACATTTAAACGATATTAACTTTCAATATAATCTCAAGCTCCTCATTTAAAACCTCTATATAATACAGTTGGTTCTAAAACCTATCACACGTATTTTCTCATTCTTAACAGTTGGCTGCATCCACTTCCTTAACACACACTTAGAGTATATACACATGCTTTGAAATCCACAGATGAGGCTGTCTTTATATGAAATGAAGGTCTACCCTCTCAGAGACATTAGAGCCAGTAACTTTGTAACAAATCAATCTCATGAGAACTAAACAGGTGAATTATATGTGCATTATAAATTTCTTCTGATGGGTTGAGTCATTTAGCATGGAGGCGAAAAGGCTTGCAACAACAAAACAACGTTATATCCAATGCCATGTCAACCAGTGGCCATGTATGCTCAATTAATAGAAGCAGGCTATGACTAACCCCGAAGTAGAGTCTGAGAGTACTGAAGATGTATTGTAATAGGCTAAGGCAGGAAAGAGAAAAAGTTTGGACTGCCTTTTCCCACTAATATGAAATATCTCAGATCACTCTAGTTAATATATATGTGTATGCTGAACAGCATAGGCAGAAGCAGTAATTTTAAAATAATTGCTATAACTGAGAACATCTTCCTCAACAAGTAAAGCTGTTCCTGTGCTGAGAATTTATGTTGGCACTGCCAGCAAGGCATGGACTTTCAAGACAGCAGGCAGTGTGAATGGAAGTGATCTGATTAAAGAATGAACTCAGAAATGTCCATAGGAGAATTATGTAGCCACCTTTCGCTCCATGCTTTCAATGAGATAAAGTTTAATGTTTCCCGTATTAAAAATAAAGTTGCTTTTTTCTTTTCCATTAAGTGGTATAACAGTTTTAGTGATGAAATACATTTGAGGTAGAATGAGTTTAGCTCAAAAGCTTGAAGAACTCTTCAGTACCTTTCCACAATGTAGACTTTAGAGAACAATTTTATACAACAATTGGTTAAGAACAATAATTTCTTTTATGACAATTAAAATTTTAGTTTTATGAAGAACTGTTAGGCTAAAGTAGTGTTTTCAAAACTTTTGAATTTTGTAAATCAGAATAATAAAAAATGAAGACTGACACTGCATTTGTAACTTTTTACTTCATAAAAGCAAAACTACAAATAAAGTAACAACAAAGGGAAAATGGTAACTATTAAAATAGTAGGACAACTAAAATTTCACGAAAAAGAAAACTCCTTTTCTTAGAAATTGGTTGACTTTGTATAATTTGCTTACTTCTCCTTCTTCTCCACTACTTTCTTGTGCTTCTTTTTTCTTTTTTTAAAATTTTATTTTCTTTTTCATAAAGGATACTCCTTGAAAAGGGAAACGTTTAACTTTATGAACAAATGTTCCTTATCTTTCTCATTCTGCTTTGAACCCTTGTATACTCTAAAATGTGTAGAACTTGACCTTGGGTGGGCATTTAGGAGCCACTGCTTACAGGCTAATACAGGTGAGCTCCTAAGTCCTACTAGAGAAGCAGTTGATTGCAGCTCAACTCCGTTAGCCATCACTCACATCCAGAGTGGACCTGAGTGCCACAGGAACACAGAAGGAAAAAAGAACTTGAAGCTGATTGATAATGAAATACAGTGAGAGAGTTCACAGGAAATACAAAAGACAGTGGGGCAAATTCAACAATATCACACACGCACACAGAGACAGAAAAAGTCAAGCCACAGAAAATTCTACAGAACAAATGATGCAGCTTCTTCAACAAATAAACTAATTTAAAAATAATAGAGAGGTGTGATGGTTAATTTTATGTGTCAACTTTAATACGTTAAGGGATGCCCACGTAGCTGGAAAAATGTTATTTCTGAAAGTGCCTGTGAGAGTTTCCACGGAAGAGAATCACTACAGACTAAAGAAGACACCCTCATCAATGGGCATCGTCCAATCCAGTGAGGGTAGAACAGTACATAAAGGTAAAGAAAGGGCAGATTCCCATTCCCTTCTTGAGCTGGGAGACCCTCCTTTCCTGCCACCAGACACAGGAGCTCCTGGGTTCTTGTATCTTCAGAGTCTATGACTAGACCAGCAACTCCCTGGTTCTCAGCCCTTCAGACTCAGACTAGCTTTCCTTGGTCTTCAGCTTACAGATGGCAGAGCATGGGACTTCTCAGCCTCCATTGAGCCCTTTGCTATAGTAAATATTCTCATATCTATCTACATCTACATCTATATCTATATCTATCTATATCTATCTTCTTTTGGTTCTGTTTCTCCGAAATACTCTAACACAAGTGGGAAACCCATAGGTTAAAAGAGACTTAAAAGATTTTAGAAATTAGACCAGACTAAACTACAGTGTCTAGGGATGCATATTCTGGTGATAAAGCTTTTAAAAAATAGTAAGAATGAAATCTTGGAAAACTCAGTATTATGTATGGGGGGAGGAGGAAGCAAAGATTTCTAGTGCTTCTATCTCCCAACATTGGGGAGAGTAAGAAGGATGTTTGCCTTAATTAGTAACAGGGTTGGTCGTTAACTGTAAATTTGTTCTGTACGTGTTTTCAGTATCTGTGTTACCTATAAAAAGAAAACAATATTTTTTTAAAATAAAACCTCTAAAGTTAGACTACCTCATTTAAGCTCAAATTCTGGCACTTGCTACCATAAATTGGCCTCAGTTTTCTCATTCGTAATGTGCAGATGTTGATGATCCCAATGGTACCCATATAACAGAGTAATCATGAAGATAAATAGATGAAAGGTTCTAGAACATTGTGTGGCAAAGAGAAAATACAACTTTGTGGGTGTTAGCTTTAATTTGAGGAAATAATTCTGTCTACGAAGCAGGCAGGGACCACAGACTGAGAGATTTTGAGGAAGTGATGTAAAGCAATGCAAATATATCTAGCTTTTAGTGATACTCTGTATCATAATGTCTCTCTTATTCAGTATTCATCTGAAACTGTTTATTCTAGAGTGTGTTGCTTGATGTATGGAAAAGAAAATCTCAAATTTTACTAAAAATCAGTGAAAATGGAATTCACCTGATTATTACTTTGCATCCAAACTCATTGGAACTCACCCACTTTATTAACCAAGGCAAATCAAAGAGATAACTCCACCTGTTAAAAAGGAAGCTGCTAAATTAAACATCTTAGTCTGACTGAACCTCTCCTGAGTGCAAATTAAATTGTTAGGGGGTTTTTGTTTCAATAGCTAAACTTGGATTAGGTCTTGAATAGATTAAAAATTCCATTCATGTAAAGCTAGTCTTTTAAAAAAAATCACATTTTTGGCTTTTTAGCTTTTTTATGCCAAAAAGGCAAAGCTTTCTTAATCCTATTAATTCATTGATTTATTTTCTCTACTTTAATGAATTGTTTTTTGACCTCTGGATCATTTTGGGGTTTTGTTTTTTTTTAGTGCATTTCAGACCTCACTATTTTCTTTATAAAATATGTTAATGAATTGCATTTTAGAATAAAATTTTTTGACTGACATTTAAAAAATCCTCAACTCGTATGCAGTTAGGAAAATTAGTTTATAATAATCTTCTTTGGGGAATTCATTTTTTAAAAATTCCCTTGACATGTTATTATTCTATCTTTAACAATTTCCTACAATTTTGTATGTCTAGTATAGTTTAGCTACTTATTTAAGAATTTGACTTTATCAGGTAATAAATATTTTTAGAATTGAATTGTACTTTTTACACTGTCATTGACCAAAACCAAATAAACCTCTTTCTTTTTCATTCACTATGAACGGATGATGTGACCTATTTGTTAGGGGCTTAGAGAAAATAATTAAAACAAAATATAACACTAGAATTTCATTATAACATTCTTTTACTCATAATAAAATGAAGTAAAAGGCACATGTTTTCTGAACTCTGCCTTATTCCAAATTTCATCTCATGGGAAGAGACTGTCTAACGTTTTTTGTAGGTCATCTAAACAGATAATGGCATCGGCCATTTTAAATTCACATTTCTAGACACATTCTGGAAGCTAAAAAACTAAGTTAACATAACTCAACAGTGTTGAATAATTCCTGTACGTCAATGCAATAACGCACACCTTTGCTACTCAGTGTGGTTTGCAGACCAACAGCATTGACATCAACTTGGACCTCATCAGAAATGCAAGATTCCCAAATGGGCCTTAATGTTCTGCTCAATTTGGTTAAACTTTAGGCAGGCTTCTTCCTGACTACATGCTCCTGAACTTCCTTTTCTTAGGAGTACTACTCGCCCTCAGTAAAGAATAAAATCTTACCCTTTGCAACAGCATGGATGGACCTGGAGAACATTAGGCTAAGTGAAATAAGCCAGTCACCAAAAGAATACCATATGAAATCAAATCAAACAAAATAAACTAACAAATAATGTACAAACAGACTCACAGATACATAGAACAGACTGGTAGCTATCAGAGGGGACGGGATTGTGGGGCTGGGGGAGAAAGGTGAAGGGATTAAGCAAAAAATTTAAAAAGAGTCATAGGTACAACTGTATGGTGATTACCAGAGGGAAAGCGGGGTAGGGGGAGGTAGTAGAGGGTAAAGAGGAGATTAATGGCGATGGAAGGAGGCTTGATTTGGTGTGGTGAACGCACAGTACAATATACAGATGATATATTATGGAACTGTATGCCTGAAACCTGCATAATTTTATTAACTAATGTCACCTCAATAAATTCAATTATTTATATTATATTACATTATATTATATTATATAATTGAATATATATATATTTCATACATATATATGAGTGAAAACATGAAGTTGTAAATTCTTTCTCTATCCCTCTTAGGTGAAAATCTTCGACAACCCAGAAATGTCTTTCTGAAGCAATCGAAGCCATCCCTTTAAAATACAATCATCAAAACAGGGTCCCAGTCTCTCAGTCTCTGTGGGGAGGTAGGAATTTAACTTCTATAGTGGACAGAAGGCCTAATCATTTTAATCAGCGTCCCTCACCTAATATCCTTTAATACTTTTCCACTAATTTAGCCCAGCATTTGAAAATCCTCTCACCCTTCATTTCAGTGGAATTGAGTTCAACCTCTCTCCTTTATTGCAATTGTCTTAAATAAAGTCTTCCTTTACTACTTAACTGATCCGGTGCATTATTTCTCGGACACGATTCTCAGCACTACCTCCCACCCCCATCAGAATCTGCATTTTAACAAGATCCTCAGGCATTTGAAGTGCCAAAGAGCAGTTGAAAAGTGCTGTTCTGAACCTGAACATAGATCATGCCTTGCTGGTACTTAATGGGGCACAGGTACAAATAAAACAAACCTGAAAATGTTAGATAAGCACCAGTAGTTCAACAATATTATAGTAAAACTCATTTCTATTTCAATACCTAATTATTTTGTCCTGTATTTGGTTGTGTTCTTTTTGAGTATATTGTAAAATAATCTGGAGTCTATTTCCATTACTTATTGTTTTTAATTTAAAAAATAAGTGAATGCTTTAAAGAAGACATGTATGGACCAATCCATCACACCAATAAGGAAGAGCACAACACCAAGTTTGCATAACCCCTGAACGACAGTTTCTACAAGGTGCCCAGCAGAGAACTACATGTACTAACGTTTCCTTTATTCACTGAACAAACATTGATGGAGGGACTATTAGGTGGCAGGTGCTGTGACAAAAACAATCAGAATACCCTGCCTTCATTGTTCTTACACCTTATGTCTGCGCAAGGATTCACTGAGACAGATAACAGTATCATAATTTTATCAATGAGATGAAGGCTCATAGAATTTAGGAAAACATAAGATCTGAATTCAGGCTTCTGACCTCAAAATGAGTGCAATTTGCATGTGTGTGAGTGTTTGGGTGACGCATTGTTTATTATATCCTTAATAATAGGAAAACTGAACCCCTGTAGGTAAACTAGTTACTGGAAATAGGTCTAGTCTTCTAGGATCAGGTGAGAATGGTAGGTTACACAACTATAATAAATGGTAGAGAACTGCTTAAGAACTCACTGTTCCTTTTTTTTGTGCTTGAACTTATATTTTTTAGGCGAATGTGTGTGTGTGTGTGTGTGTGCACGCACAACTTTTTAATGCACTTTTATAGTTCAGATAGCTGAAGAAGTATGGTTGTGATCTATCATATCTCATATGGTGTATATGTATATGCATGGGTGTGTGTATATTACTCTTTTGGCATAATGGCTATAATATATGTAATATATAATCCCTTGCTTTAGGGATTTTGGGTTTTCAAGATAAATGTTCCTCCTACATAATTTCAGCCATGTCTTATTTATGAGACCTTCACAAGGTATATGAAAATGCACTGTCAGAATGATTCGTTCTACTGAGTGTTAGTAGTGCTAGTCAAGTAGATGTGAAATCACAAAAGACAGAATGAAATATACTTCTATCTGGTTTTGCCTTCATTTCATTTATCTTTGGAAGAAGTGTTTGGCCAATGTAATCCTAAAACTCCAAGTAGCCCACTGAATTTTTGTTAACTACATCATTCCGTGATGGCTGTATGAGGAAAAATTTTAATAAGATTGAATAAATTTGCTCCCTTATTTTTATATCTGAAATATATGAACTTTATGTTCCCCTATGTCAAAGAGTGCTTCTCAGCCGGCGATGGACAACAGAATTAGCCATCTACCTAATTTAAAAGACAGTGCTAATGCATATGCCCACACCAACTGATGCAGAATACCTGGGAGCGGGGCCCAACGTGGCTTTATTTAAAAGCTCCCTATGTGATTCTAATGTGCAGCCAGGGTTGCAAAAACTTGATTTATAACACTGCAACTTAACCTTTATATTTCCTACATGGAATTTTAATTCAGGGTTTGCTTTTTTTAAACAAGAACCTCACAACATCTAAGTATTAGTAATAACATGTTAGATTTTCTGCTCTGCCAATATTTGCACAGCTGTTTAATACTCAAAATGAGCTACCACATATTTCCACCACAATTAAACTGAGATCTGACATTTACAATTTTCACATAGCCACAATGAGTTCCCAGACCCCCTACTGCATCCAAGAGTAGCACTCTCATTACTGTAATGAAGCCACGTTTGAAAGGTTCTCTGTCAGCAATGATCCAGCATTGTGCAAAATTACAATTTGATTATTTTATTTCGCTCCTTATTCAGTCTAAACTACATTTATCATCCTTTCTATGATAAGGTAAAGATAAAAGTCTCCAAAGCTTTCTTAGTATGTTGTGCAAGTTTTAAAATTATTTAGGTATGTTGGCTATGTATATATCTTTCACATCGAATAGGATTTTAGTCTCAGAGAATTATTCTGTGAAATTCTAATGGTACAACATAAATAGCAAAACATATCAAATAACAAAAGTAAAATAAAATAACTACCTTTAAAATTCAGTAGTATTTAAGTTTCAACCACACGGACAATTTGTAAGATAAGATTCAAACATATGTTTCAATTAACTTAGTTGTCAGTTAACTAAGGATAAAGTAATCATCAAGCAAATTATAGTCTCTCTTAAAAATATGTTTTTAAAAGTTCCTTCACCCATAATTAAAGCAGAAAAAGATACTATCAAAAATCAAACTAGTCCTTTCTTTTTAATTTTTCATCGAAGTACATCAGCTCTCTTTTCATCCTGTTAATGTTGAACTGGTCAAAATGAGTGGTTTTTTTTAATAAAGGCCCCCTTTTTACACCCACTTAATGATCTCTAGAACTCTAGTGGCAGATGAGATAAAGCAATTCCATATATACATGTAAATCTTCAAGTTTAACTGTGGTTTGACCATAAAGTATTAGAGAAAGGAAAGCACACTTTTTTTCCTTGTTATTGAACTTACTGGGGCGACACTGGTTAACAAAATCATAGAGGTTTCAGGTGCACATTCTATAACACATCATCTGTACACTGTATTTTGATCATCACCCCAAGTCAATAATCTCTCCATCAACATTTATCACCCTTTAACCTCACACCCCCCAGCCCAGCAATCACTATACTGTTTTCAATGTCCATGAGTTGTATGAAAGTCAGTCAGTCGGTTAGTCAGTCAGTCAGTCTCTCTGTCTCTCTCTCTCTCTGTCTCTCTCTCTGTCTCTGTCTCTGTCTTTCTCTGTTTCATCCCTCCACTGATTGACTAAACACTCTGGCAAGTCCCATCTCCCTATCTTCCTGGTCACTATGTTAAATTTCACTTCATCCACAGAACTTCTACACTGCACCTTTCCTCGTATTTTCTAAAGATTACTTTGCTTTCAACTTTGCTAATTTAATACTGCTGTCCCTGGTGTTAGAATGATCCCAACTTCATCCACCTACACATATAAGTCAGTAAGTATTTGTATGATACCGTACCAAAGGATCTTTCAGAAAGTACTAGGAAGTAAGACTACAGTGGCTGACTGAATCCAAATCATGACTGACCTCGTGCTCAGATAACAAATTTGAACTTCATTACTTCATTTAGAAGAGATAAGAGAGCCACTGATGGCTCTCATGGAGTCAAGGACGCTAATCAGATTTTAAAAAGACTCCTCAAGCAGCAATGTGGAGGACAGATGTGGAAGGTGCAGCTCAACGTGGGGAGACCGTTTAAAAGGCAACAATGCAGTTAAGATGATGCAACTCGAGTGAGACCTCCGACTTACCTAGTGAAAGGTAATGGGCACAACCCTAGGAACCTTTGATGACTTTTAGCACAACTGTTCCCACACTCCACCATAGTAACGTCTTTTTCTTGCTATTTTTAGCTCTCTCCCTTAAACGCAATCTCTCCAGGTGGCAGACCCTCATCTTTTTTAACCTTATTTCTATAGTCTAGTACAAGGGCTGGCACATTGCTGGTGTTGGAAAATGTAGAATATTCAAGATGAATGAATAAAACAACGGATTTAATAATGCTTATTTCTGTAGTGGAATAAGTGCCTTACCTAGATTTAAGTCTTGGCCCTCTCAATAGCTAGATGGAGGCTTCAACCACTTCACTTATTTCACAGTTTTCTTATTAAGGGATATGGACTAAGCTATTTTTAATATATGTTTTGACTAAAATATGCTATAGTACTTAGTTTCCATTGAAAACGTATTATTTAAGAGGTAATTATAAATTGTCACAGGTAGACTCAAAGATTGTATTCCATTAAATCAACTCTTTGTCACCCATGTCTACTTTAATAGGTTCAAAAGGATTTCATGTTTACTCAAATATTAGAAGAATGTGAGGTGACATAAACATGGAGTGTCAAACCAATATTTCTTCCACATGAAATCCCAGATTGCAAAATATTTACTCTTGTCATTAAATGATTTTAGTGTCTAAGGTACAGAATATTCCAATTTCATGTTTTGATGCCATTAGCATGACTACTAATGCTGAATTATATTTTTCCTTAATATTCTTCAGTATTCTTTACCTTGTTTATCAATATTGCTTCCTGAATAAAGAGGAATAAACAACCCCGGCTGGTTTGGCTGAGTGGACTGAGTGCCGGCCTGGAAACCAAGGGGTCACTGGTTTGGTCCCCAGTCAGGGCACAGGCCAGGGCTGTGGGCCAGGTCCCCGGAGGTGGGGGGGGGGCCATGTGAGAGGCAACCGCACAGTGATGTTTCTCTCTCTTTCTACCTCTC
This sequence comes from Mormoops blainvillei, assembly GCA_004026545.1. Taxonomy (NCBI): domain Eukaryota; kingdom Metazoa; phylum Chordata; class Mammalia; order Chiroptera; family Mormoopidae; genus Mormoops; species Mormoops blainvillei. Next base: position 14,163 of record PVJD01004308.1, on the reverse strand, counting down.
TGTGTAAAAATAAATAAATAAAATCTTTAAAAAAAGAGGAATAAACCAAGTTTTACAAGTGAATACATAGTTTTACAATTATTGTTTTCTTTTGATAAAACCTTTTTTCTGCAATATTTTTACAATGATCTTCACTTTATCTTTCAGGAGTAGTCAACATCTTAGGTTTTGTTTCTAGGTATTCACCTGCTGATATACCGATATAACAGTAGGACTTAATTGTTCAACTCCAGTTGTAGAATTGCATAATTCAACCTCCAAATAGTGTAATTATGGAATGTTTTTAATATTTTCTCAAAAGGCTTTACTATAAAGAAGGGTCTTATTTTGCCATGATTTGGATATGCCTTACCTAGGAGATATGAGAAAATAGCTATTTTTTTAAAATATTGTAGGTTTCCATGTTTTTGCAAAGACAATAGAAATACGCTAGTATAATCATTTCTAAATGATAACAAAGACAGTACACCAGCTAAACCAAACATTACAAAATCAAAATTATAGCAAATATGACCAGGTCGATATTCATATAAAAATGTGTCATAGAAAAGCAGTTTTATTAAGCATGATTCTGCACTATAAAGTAAACTGTATAAATTTTTTCACATTGTCATGGTAGTAAATCAGTAGAAGAGACAAATGAGGTTCATTTCTGTACAAAGAAAAGCAAATACAATGTTTGAATTGACTTTGTCTTTAAATATTTTCACTAGAAAATTAGGGAAGTGTAAGTAATACTAACCATGTTAATTTTGAAAGTTGCATATAGGATGTAAGGCAAGGCAATTTATTTTTTAAAATCTCAGAGTTGTTTTATTCGGTTTCCATTGGTTTTTGTTAGTGGGCCTCAAGTCTATTTTGCATTTCAGTCTGTGTGCGCACATCCACGCGAGACAGAGAGAGAGAGAGAGAGACAGAGAGAGAGACAGAGAGAGACAGAGATAGACAGAGAGACAGAGAGAGAGAAACAGAGACTAAGAGACAGAGACAGAGAGAAATGAGTAAATTCTGGGTACACATGGTTTGGGCTTTCGAAGATCAAGAGTTCAATCAATAATTTGTTTGCATGCAATTTCTTATGAGTATCTGTTCAATATTTCCCTCTTTAATTAAGTTGTAGTTTTCACTGCAAAGAAATCCAAGGAAGTGAGATCATTTAAGACTAATAATGCCTGCCAACTACCAGGCATTTTACAAGGCATCTTACCCAGAGTATTAGGTTTTAGCTTCACAACAGGTAATACAAGCCAAAGTATTAATAATGACTAAATATATAGTATAATAGGAACTTAAACCTATGTCCCTTCTGCTATAACATGTTGCCTATTGAGCATTAAACTTACTATGTAGCAAATATTTAGTATTTTAAAATGATATGTTTAATTAGAATCTGCAAGACTTGTACTAGCTACGAAAGACAGCAATTTCCAAATCTGAATTATATGTACTAGTGGACCAAGAAACCAATTGGTTTGACCTTGACCAGAATTTTATCCAAAAGGAAAAAATGGAGCAATACCATATAGAATTACAGGTTTCCTGGGAAGGGCAGTTTTTCATGAGCCACAATCATCAATTCATGACCTTCTTGAGTATGTCAAATTGCAAGACATAACTATCATCGCCTCTGTAGTCAATTGATTAGGTGAAAGTGCCCAAAGCACGACTGCTATGCAAATGCTTGTTCCTCAGGAAAGCGGACTGTCCTATGAGCTGTTCCCTACAAAGGCGCTGAGACCTTGGCCTGGTTTTCTTAGCTGCAGTGTGATTCACTGTGTGCGCAGTCACTATCTTGGCCCATTGTGTCACTTTACGGTACTTAGGGCGAGGAACTGATGCTACCGTGTTGATGTTCCTGCTATTTTCTGCCCCGTAAATATTAGACAATCATACCCTAACACATTGTATCTCATTGTCTAACTTTCAGCACCTATGGCATTGTGACAAGCCAACCTCATGCTGGCTTAGCCATCTCTTTTAGAGGCTCCTTCGTATGTAGCCATCTGGTATATGTGTCCATGTATTAAAAAAAAGTTTGAAAAACACTGCTTAGGAAATACAAAGAAACAAGCAGAAAGTATTGATTGAGAGGACTGATATCTGAGGAAGAAGTGATCATTTCTAGTTAACCTCAAGTGAGACTATGAGATTTAATCGATCTTTGAGGATGAAAAGAAAGGCCAGGAAAGTGCATTTAGTGTGGTCCAGGTGGCAATAGACAAGGTCAAACTCCAAAAACTTTCAATGAGATTATATGAGGAAAAAACAGTTTGTAAAACATAAGTAAAAAACAAAATAGTAATAACAAAAAAGTTTGAGACCAGGAAACAAATATGACAATATAAAAACATGCCCTGGCTGGTGCAGCTCTGTTGATTGAGCACCAACCTGAGAACCAAGAGGTCACTGGTTCGATTCCTGGTCAGGGCACATGCCTGGATTGTGGGACAGGTCCCCAGCTGGGGGCGTGTGAGAAGCAACTCTTTCATTCTCATACAATGATGTTTCTCTCCTCTTTGTTTCCTTCCCTTCTCCTCTCTCTAAAAATAAATAAATAAAATCTTAAAAAACAAACCTGATCACCATCTCTGATTTTTCCAATCTAATTTTGCTCCTCCATATATAGGGATGTGTTCCCATATCAACAGGAAGTAACCTCATGGAATTATGGATAAACTACTCAATTAATTGTTTTCTCCTTAGAATTTTCCCTAGATTTTCAAAGATTAATAATACTATTTTGTTCCTGTGCCAAATCCCAAATAGTTTTTCTTCATCTAACTGTCCTACATATAATGTTCTGCTTCCTTGTATTTTATGGAATGACACCATTTTCAAAAAAGTTATATCCATGACCTCATCTCTCTCTCCTCTTAGTTTTATCCTCAAAATGACTCATGGTTCACAACTCACTTATCTAATGGTATCTTATTGCTTCATTACATGATTATATATCTACATTATTTATTACTCAATATATATCTATACCTGTCTCACTATACATCACATTTCTATTTTTATGAATCTATATGCATACATGAAGAAGACAAATAATAAATAAGAATACTTCTTTTAAAAAATCTAGAAAGTCTTCAGTATTTATATTTTTAATGATACAGTAATACACAGTTTAAAAATTTATTTTATTGCTCAGTCAAATTGCATAGTTATTCCTATTTGAATGCATTTTGTTAGGATTTATTTAGAAAACAATCATGCTCCATTCTGTTAACAGAATTGTAAGATACCCATGTGTACAATGATTAAATGTACATACATAACTTACTAAGTTACTTATAGAAATTATTCACAATGAATGAAAATTCGGTTAAAATTTTTTAGATAAAATCACATTTTAAAACTAGTACTTTTTACAGATTAAAGTTTTACTTATGAATGGGATTAAATTAGATTTTCTGTCTTTTTGGTTTTTGTTATGTTTTTATGCTATGAAATGATAGTTATTTGTCTTGGGTATACGAGTGACCCTCTTAATATCTCTGAAACAATGATCTATTTATAAAATTATGGCTCCAGTAAAAATATTTTGAGTATGAAAGGATTTCAGAAAGCATGTATTTTTAAACTTTTATCATAAAATTCAAGTATAAAGAAAATTGGAGAGAACAGTATAATAAAAAAAATATGCCTATTGCCTTGCATCAATAATCAGCTATATTTTGCCCATTATGTTTTATTTATTCTTTTCATTTATTTTAGAGTATTTTAAAGAAAATTCTATATCTCATATCAGTTCATTTCCAAATAGTTCAGTGCGCATCCCAAACAGATAAGCCTTTAAAAATTTACCGAAGAATAATTATTAACCATATTGATATTAATAATAATTTTAAATATTATAAAATATAAAGCAACTGTCAAAAATATCCATACTTCACATTTTTTACTTTTGATTTCTGAATTTTGATCCACATATCATATACACATTTGCATTTGGTTGACATGTATACACCATTTTACTTAATTCTTCAATTTATGCAATTTGATATGCAGAGAAGGAAATTCTTTTACATGATGTCACTGAGCTTTTCACTTTATCTACTCATTCTGCAAATATTTATTTGGCACCTAGTAGATACTATTCTACATACTTGGAAATTATCTATAAACAAAAATGTTAAAGATCTCTGCCCTTATGGAGCCCTACTCCTGTTGGAGGAAAGTAATATAAATATTTAAAAAATCAAGTGCAGAGTATATTTGATGATAATAAATGGCACGGATCAAATAATATTATAGTGGGGCTCAGTAAGTGCTATGGTAGACATGGGGAAGAAGGCTGCTTGAATTTCAAACTGGCTTCATTGAGAAGGAGAAATTCAAGCAAAGACTTAAGGTGAAGGAGTTAACTTTGTGTTATTTGGGAAGAGAGATTCCAGAAGACAAGGAAGAAGCAGTGTCAACACCCCAATGCACGCTTGTACTCACCCAAGGGAAGCATTTCTGGCTCAAGTGGATTGATTACAGATGAGAATATTGGATGAGGTAAGAATTCTAGCTTTTCCTCTTAGTGTAACAAAAGCCACTGCTAGGTTGAGTGCAAAACAATGACACGTGCTAGTCATTACTATAAGAAGACCATCCTAGATACTGTATGGAGACTACACAGTTTGACACCTGGATAGGGAGCACTGATACGCAGACAACTTGGGAGGCCAGTGCATGAACTGAGGTAAGAACTAACAGGAGAAATTAAGATTAGTAGTGGAGATTTGAAGTAGTCTAATTTTTTAATATATTTTAAGGTTACAACTGCCTGATTAGAGGTGGGCTGTGAAAAGAGAAGTCAGGATAAAATCCAAAACATTTGGCCTGAGCGTGCGTAGGATGAAGTTGTCATCTATTTAGAATTAGCTGTTACTCCTTCCAGGATTGGGGCTGGAGGAGCGCAGAAGTTCAGGTCTGGACACGCGGAGCAGTCCATTGACTTCTAATTAGAGAAGCAGAGTAGGAAGTTGGATAACCAGGTCTGGAACTGAACAGAAGGGCTTGGGCTACAGATGTCAGTTTGGCAAGCATCACCAGGAAAGTATTTTATTTAAGGTCATGAGAATTTTATCAGAACATAAGCATGTCAGCAGAGAGAAGAGAGGCCAAGCCCAAGCCGTGCCACATATCCAGAAAAGCAAAAAGGGTAACAGCAATGGCCATCTCTACTTTCATGATCCATTTCTTCTGAAATTTCATATTAAAACTCTCAAATTGTGCTTGTTGAAAACAAGCCATAGATGGATTAGGAACTTCTATTTCACACTCTCCCTGCCTTTGAACCACCACTTTGCTCCCTGGTTCGGCATCATACAGGATTTACTCCTTGTGGTTATATGATCTCCTCACCACGTTGGATAACTTTTCATTGTTTCTGCATCAAGTATAGGCGCTTTCTAATCAATCCCTCAAGTCACCATGGAGGTAAAAATTTAAAAGCCACTCTTCTCGATGTGTGCTGAGGACAGGGTAAGCATATGTCTTGTTTCACCCCTGCGGTTGGCAAAACTGTTAATAGGGGAAAAAAATTCCCTTGAATGCAAAATACCTTTTGTGGCCATGTCTTTAAAGAAACTCATGACCAAGTGTAAGCAACAGCGTGGCAAACAGTAGGCCATTGATTCTTTAGAACACAGGAAGGTTTATGTCAATACCATTGAACAAATAATTTGGGGAGAGATGCTCATTCTAAACAAACAATTTATTGCTGTTTTGCTCAATTTTTGTCTTTACCTCAGTCTTGTCCCCATCTCCAACCCAGAACAGCTTCTAAAATTAGCTACAAACCTTTAAAAGAGAAGAATGTGACAGAATATTTCATTTATAATTTGTATGTCTGTGTGTTTATATGTGTTTGTGTTTGGCAACGCATCAAAGATAGAGTAGCTGTTCTAAGATGGAAAACAACTACTCTATCACTTTCAGTTTATATTCTTCACCGGTATAAACAGCTGAACAAGGAAAATAAGACAACAGATGGCATAAAAGTAGTGTGTGCACATGTAAGTGCAAGGCTCAGATGTGGCAAAGCATTCAATGAATATCTGATTTCCATAAAGAGCTGCAGAAAAACAGTTTCTATATAGAGTCAAGGATTAGATTTCGTTTTTCAATTAGCTAGTTGGTATTTACTGAGTTCTTGCTATTTGCCCAGCGTTATTGTAAAGAACAAAGAAAGCACAGCTCTGAAATACACCTGCAATGAAATTTTATCATCAGGCTTTGGAGAAACGATGATCCCAACAACGCAGTGCGTTGGGCCACTGTGGGTCACTCGGACCAGTGAGTGTCACACCTAAACACTATACTCTTCATGATAACAAGACTAAATACTTGCTGTTCTGAAACTGTCTGAAGCCAGATCATTGTCACTTTTTTTCAATTGGAAGGCAAATGGGTGGAAATTAAATAGACAGATCAAAATATCTAAAAGCACGTTTAAATGATGTACTTCACATATCCCTTCCTCAAGAAATATGTAAAACATTCTCGGATCTCTTACCACAGAAGTGAGACCTCTGGGCTCACAGGGACAACACATACTACAAGAGCAAAACCATTTCAATTATACTACCTTCCCGAGACAACAGCAAATCTTAGAGATCCAAAATATCCACACTAAACTGATTCACAATTTATATTTTCATCAATGTAATCCTGTCTTAATAAGAAGAGCAAATAATGGATAAAATGAAATCATTATGTTTAGTTGGATGAAATTATGGAAACGAACCAAAATCAAACCAAAGTAAAACCAGCCCAATTTGGATTTGATGGAGAGCAATGCTTACCTCTAAAAACATTAACCAAACACCAAATGCACCTAACGAGACATATGATTAATTGGAACTAGTTTGAATGTTGGTTGATTTTCGCCTGTCCAGATTAAAGTATAATCACTGCTAGTCAAATAATTCCTACGATTTCAAATCGGGGCCATTTTAAATATATGAAACATGGTTCCTTCCTTCAGTATGGCTGAGGAAACGACCAAGTATACATGATATATAAAAAGAACCACGTGGATATGGTGACATAGGAGCCTTGGTCCCCTGCGGGAAGTAGTGCACACAGTGGCAGCAATCCCCCTAGCCATCTGTTACTATATAGTCAGATTCACTACATACATACCCTTTGACACAGCAATTCTACAAATGGCATTTATCCCAAAGAAACTGTTACACAGGTCCATAAGACATATATACCAGGACATTCATTACAAGGTTATTTGAAATGGCCATAGTTGGAAATAACCAGGATATCCATCAGTAAGAAAAAGACAGGTAAGATAGGCTGGATACGCAATCATGGTTCTCACTGCAGATGTGTACAAATGTAAAACTTGCTTCCTTTTCTTGCATATTGTGATTAATGCTGCAATGCACACAGCAATGCATATATCTCGTCAAATTCCTGTTTGAGATAAGGGGTTTTGCACTCACTGAGTCTGTTGGAAGTCTCATCACTGGTTCAGAGAGATGTTACTTCATCAGGGATTTGGGAATCTGTCCGTTATTCTGTTTACTCTGTTTTTCTACTGACAAACCGAATGAATGCCCAAGATTTCTAACAGAAAGCTTATATTCATGATTTTGCTCATATCCTGTCTAATCTTGCAAAACATATCCCTATTGCTTAACTTCCATATATGTTTATTTTATACCACATGTAAACCAATATAAAGCTTAGTGGTCTAAGGAAAGGCAGGTAAATGTCTCTTTTGCATTTTCAAAGGCAACAAATGAAATTTTAAATCAACTGAAAATAGCTGCCTAGATCGATATTTATAAATATATAAATATTTATAACACCCAAGATTTGCATTGTTAAGTTGTTCTGTTTGTTTTTTTTTTAAATTACAGTGCATGTGTTGACAGGAAGTTTAGCTTTAGTATTAACATTTCCACTCATTTGTGACAATTTTAGTAGTTCACTATAATTTATGGTATGAATTGTTGCCTTCATATTTCCATGATTTTTCAGTCTATTTAAGATATTTGTATAAAGTAAAAGTGGTGAAAGAGAGGCAAACAAGATTAAAGCATACTTTCTTCGGTAAGCACACATATTCTTCCAAGATGACCAGTGCATCCTAGCTCAGCATCGGTAGCATGTTTCTCTTGAGAAAGCAGACCAGAACTCATAAGAAAGAAAGATATTGAAATTTAACATAGTTATCCACTGAACTGTTCAGAAACATTTCTCAACAGAGCATTAGTCAAGTGTAATGGAATAGTACTTAGTCAAAAAGAGAAAAAAATGAGCATTGCTCTTTCTACTTTGAATGAGAAAGCAGACAGACATGGTCAAAATCCAGATTTTTTGACTGAAAGCAGAGTTTTAACACAGTGTAGACCTTGAATGACACATTCATTTTGTCATCATGACCCAGGATGTGGCAAAATGAAAAGCGAGTGTATTGTTTTTGCATTTAATTTGACCACAATAAGTTTTATCTAATTTATTTTATTTCTTTGTGACTCAACACCTCTACAATTCTAAATTTATTCCAGGAAGTATGTTATGCCATTTCTTATTTTTTGGATTTTAGAAAATGGAAAATACATTAAAACGTCTACTTTCAGAACAAACTTTTTGAAATTTAACCATGTAGTATCATTCCCGGTTTGGAAACTGAAAACAAGGAAAATTCCACAAAACCTTAAAGGTGTTGGCTAATCATTCTATATTAGTACATCCCAGAGTATATGAAGAATACATTAAAAGCCTCCAAGCAAGGGGTGAAAGGGGTGGGAAGCTGGTCTAAGAGATGGAATAAATAGTATACAGTAGTCACAGCTTATTAGACATACAAATATATTCTGTCCCACCCTGCGTTTAGGACAAAGAAGTCAACATTTCTGGCGACAGGATAAGAGGTGGGGAGACAGGAAATTTTCTTAGTTTAGAGAATATCTGAATATCAATAAATGGATTAGTTAAGAGAGTCTCTGATGTGTCAGTAAAATCTATGTGTCTATAGGATTAAACACATTGATCACCTGGAATTAGGTTTACAGGACATGTCTTCTAATTGCTGCGTTAAATCACCACTACCTTCACCTTATTTTTCTAATCATTATTCCTTTCAATTTTCACATTTATTTTTATATCCTTTTATCCCAGATAACTTTGAAGGGATAAATCCATTTTTTTGCTAATAAAACAGTGTAAAAATGCAAGCTTCCATTCCAAATGTACTGTTATTATTTTCCTCAGGGAGAAAATATGTTCTCTATACCTCCCAAGACTTAATCCAAGTAAAGATTTGTCCAATTATATTTTTCTCAGAGGAAATATTATAATTCCTACTATTGTTATTTCTCTAGAAAGGGAATAAAATAATTTGGGTTGGTACTGAATGCAAATCTAATGTCACTTGATAAAAAGAATGGAATTGTACGCAATGAAGCTGCTTGCAAGATTAACATTGTCAACTGTATTTGCCTTCTTAAACTCTGCTCAATCATAATTTAAAATAGACATCAGTCTATATGCTGGTTATATATTCTTAAAGGACTAGCCTCTCAGGAGACTTAACCATATTTCTTGGTGCTGTTCTTGCTAGCAAAAAATAAATATAAACCTGGAAGTTGATATAGTTCTTGGGAGGACATTACATAGAATTATCAATCACAGAAAATGCCCTAAACATGTGTTTTTTCCAAGTCTCTCATCATAGAAATCAGAAGAAAAGAGATTTTCATCTGTTCCTGAAAACAGAACTCACATTTATCTGACAAATGTTTTCCTTTTAAATATAACACATTTTTCAAATAATTACCCTTTACATAGAATAAAAAAGAAAGGAACATGGGCTAAGAATAGCAACTATAGAGAGGAAAAACTAGGGAAAATGAAAACAAAAATTTGCGATTTCTTATTGCCATCAGTTTTCAAGTAAGTTAATGATATGGATCAGGAAATTTTCATCTCCAGTTTTACTCATTCAACACTAGTAATATCTAGTAATATTCCTAGAAACTAGCATTTGCTGAGTCCTTACTCCTTACAAGCTATTGTGTCAAGCATTTATACTATTTAATCTTCACAGTAACATTATGTGATAGCTATTATTTGGTATAATATCCATATTACAGATGAGGAAACTCCAGCTTAAACAGTTTATTCAACTTGACAAGTCATACAGCTGGTACGAGGCAAGTTAGTTTTTGAGACCATGTGGTCTGAATCTAGAAAGCACCATATCGTGCAAAATGAAGATGACCACACTGTAAGTAACATCGATATACAGGACAAGACTTGCACTGTCATTGCATGCATTTTGGGAGAATCTCATAGAATTAATAAAACCAAACATTTTGGTCTCAATAAAATACATATCTTATGCCATTAATTTGAATGTCTAAAGTGGATCTGTAAATTTGGAAAGGTAAAACATTTATAAAATTTATGTTTACAAATATATGACATTACTTGCAGACCAATTTCCCACAATCAGTGGAAGGAGTGACAAAGACTCTCTGCTTGACCAAACTTGAGTCAGGCTCCTCTGAGCAATCTTCTCACACAGGCCTCAACTGTAGCATTTAAGAACTACAACTTTAAACACAAAGGATTTTATTCTCCACCTGCCACAGTCCAACTAAGAGGTTCAAGTACCAGTGTCATTTCTAAAGCTCAAGGCCTCATCACTAGGAAAATAACCCCTGCCCCTTTAAGTCACTGCCTGAGAAACTCTGGAATACCTAAAGAATTTACTATGTGCCCCAACTCAAAACTAACTATAGTCCCCTGAGCTTCCTTTTCTTAGGGCATCTATTTTAGAAAACTGAGAACTGCAATGCCTTCTGTCTGTCTCTTTGAGGTGTATCTTCTACAACCAAAGGATGGCTTTCTCAAGTACTTGTGACTCATCTCTTTGAAATGCAATCCAGTCATCAAAAAAGATACAGCCCTTTCTCCCACTCTCTGTGAGAGGGTGGGAGTCTAACTTTAATCAGGGATAATTAGCAAAAACAGGTGGCCTAATCTCATTGGCTAAACCTCCCTCTCCAGAGTCCTTCCACACTTTCCCATTACTACTCCCTGGCATTTAAAGGACCACTCATCTTTTATTTCAGTGGTATGGAATTCCATCCTATACCGAAGCTCCTCTCTCCTACTGTGGTAGTCTGAACAAAACCTGTCTTACTGTTTAAAATGTCCAGTGCAAAAATTTTCCTTTAAAGGGCAGGGCAATTTAAAGAATCACATTTGATCCTAAAACTTTATGGAAAAGAAATCAACGATGACTCTTATTTAAGTCAAAATAGTTTAATGCAAATTAAACAGCCTATACATATGCTCAATAAAGGAAGAAAATTAAAAGAGCTAACTTGACCTCGGTTCCTATTAATTGCACATGCATGGCTTTGCTCTTGAGTACGTAACTAGGATGAAGGACTCTCTGGCAGGGATTCTTTATATTATGACATTTAAAGAATAGAAAATCTTATAGATGGATAATATAAATTGCCATAAGATAAAGAATAGGCATGATGTCTTATTTTTACAAATATTATTTCATATTGCTGACTATATTTTACATCATTATTTTATAAAATGATTACTATAAAAATTTCCAAGATTCTCCAAATGCACAGAACTGACTACCATAAAAATTATACTAATAAAAATCAACTTTATTTCACAAAATTTAAAAAGAATATCAATGCCAAAATAGCCAAATGGAAATTACAAAACAATAAAAAATTTATGGAAAAGTTACTAAGTCAAAGATATAGTTAATTATAATAGTAAAATAGTTAATAATATGTTGTTTGTAAATAACATGATATAGGATATTGTGATATAAAGCCGGGTTCAAGATACAAATATAAACTCTAGAAATTGCACACTATTGGATGAATGTTATTATTTTTATTTTCCTTGTTTTTCTTGTTCCTAATCAAATACCACCCATCATAAAGTGGGTAAAAAAAGAATAAAAAGTCCTCATGTAACATAATATACAACCACTATAACTATAATATTATATAGTAATATTAATATGAGCTTAAAAGTATAAATGTGTTAAGTATTAATATGAGCTTAATAGCTTTTATAACAAGAGAAAGCAATTATTACAAGTCTAGATATTATATCCTGCCCAGATACACTATAAAAATGTCACTCCTAATCCACACCAAATTTATGATAAAACAATATTTTATTGGGAAAAAAATGGTGCTTCACCTTACTACCTGCAAATGTTCAGATGTGGCAGTTTTCTCTTCACTTTTCAATATGATTTTAAATTGAGAAAAATAACCTGTTAAAATTTCCAATGAACCATTTGCGAAAGTCACATATTCAAAGATGCCAAATAATGTATTATTAGGAAGAGTGATCCTTCCACATTTTCAAAATCTATTGCTGCATTATTTTTCTGAGTGGAGACTGCACAGTCCCCAGTTGGAAGGAGACATACTAAATGCAATGAAGTGGGGGCCCCTCCAGAGTCGGGGCCTCTGAAATGGCCGCGCCTCTGCCCAGGAACACAATGGCAGCGATGACATCCAGGCGAGGCAAAGCAGTGCGATTGCCTGGGAACGTTTTCTTTATTATAATAGAGTCCCTTCTGCAATGGTTAGATTTTCTTTTTTTAAACAGCCATTTTGTTCTCAGTCCTATAATCTGAATGCACAACTTTAAACTCAGAACAATATTCCTTTAATGCATAGACTTATAAACTTACATTAACGTAGCAAAAGGATATATATATCCTTACTATATTTGCTTAGTGTATATATATTTACACACACACACAACACATATCTATATGATGTATATATCGGATATATATACGATATATATAAAGGATATGTATAGGATATATATGAGAGATATATATAGAGGATATATATAAGATATATATATAGATACATATGTATATATCCTGAGCAAACAGGAGGTGCTTAATGAATATGGAGTGAATGAGTATAAACTGCATTTATTTCAACAAAGTTTAACAAGTAAAATTTGGAACATATGATTTAAAAATTAAATATTTTAATTTAAATTATTTTTTAGTTTTCAGTTGCAGCTGACATACAATATTATAATAGTTTCAGGTATACACCCTAGTGAAATGACATTATATAACTTACTAAGTGATCATCCTGATAAATCTCATACCCATCTGACACACATAGTTATTACAATATTATTGACTATATTCTCCCTAGGCTGTACTTTATATCCCCGTAACTATTTTGTAACTACCAGTTTGTATTTCTTAATCTCTTCACCTTTTTCACCCAAACCCCCAACTCAACTCCCATATGGCAACAATCAAAATGTTCTCTGTATCTGTGAGTCTGTTTCAGTGAATTTTATGACAGTCTGTTCAGACCCTGAAATAATTTTCCCTAAACCCAGTCTGAATTTACTTCCATTTCCTTTTACATCATCATTCCTGTGCCTATCTATATTAGGAAACATCATAAAATTATTATCATCTGGAGTAGATTTTATTCTTTGAGGTAACTGGTAATTTCCTATTTTTATTAATATTGAAAAGTAATTGAACTATATGAGAAAATATACACAAATAGAGAATATTTTGCAAAAAAAAAAAAAGTCATTATCCTAACAAAGAACTCATCACTTCAGTGTTTTTCTTCTTGTTCTTCAAGGTGACATCTTAGACAAAGTATTTGTGCAATTTTATACTTACTCTTTCTATTACTATTGTATATATTCACAATTATCTCTGTTCATGGCCAATAGTAATGGGTCTTTATTGGAAATTCATGAATACTAGCCAATGAATAACAGCCATTTACTTAACTGTTCAATTATGTAACAAATTTGTGAAGGTCCCTCCGAGCTTTCTCTTGTCTCAGCAAAAACATACCACTCTCCATACGTTCCTCATCGACAGGACTTAGTTCCCCATTTTCCTAACAGTTGCTTTTTTTCCTGAATTCAGCCTACATTTCCCATCTCTCTCAAAGTATAAGCACAAGAATAGAACACAATTGTCCTGAAGTGATAAAACAGTATAAAACAGAGTAGTATCATAATTGCCCTTACTCTACTTCAATGGTTATTTCAATTTAATTTGCATAAAAAACTGACTAAGGACTTTTTTTTTGGATGCAGATCTCTGGACTTAACCCTTAGCGATTCGATTTCAGTAACGAACTT